>JAFMSR010000001.1:26452250-26734750 GCA_022818135.1 Saxidomus purpurata | reverse complement strand
TGTTGGCCCGCTGTGATATGTAGTATCACAGTTTTCATTGTTTCATTTACGGCGCTTTCACTCGTAACATCTACGGTCCAAAAGGCATGTCAAATCCAACTTATCAAGTTAACACCGAAAAAAAGATTACGGGCTGTGTTCAAGAGACTGATAAAGCAACATCAACATTGAAAATGCTTGGAGACTCAGTAAGGTGCTTCAATTTGTCAGTATTGTCCCTGCAATAGTCAATATCGAATCTCGTTTTCAGTTTCAGCCTTCAGTTTTCAGCTCAGACTTTTCGGTCCTTAGTTTCTGTAAAATTGCATTCATATCATCCATTAAATCACCATCAATGTCCATCTGCAAAGTCGCGCCAGTTTCTTCAGAGTTCAAGATGAGTACCAATGGCATTTCCTCTTCTGTAAGCATTGGTTGACAAGTACAGCTTAAAAGCTTACTGACGGGACCCAGGCTGGATTCAGTCTATCATACAAGTATGCAAATATCCCTGAAAGAAAGAATGCAAGTCTTTACAAGTTATGTTTTACAGAATAAAGAAAAATGATAAGCAAAGAAACAGTTAACTTTATAATGAATACAAGCATGGCGAGCGAGTTTAGTAGGCCCAAGCTCCTGGGTTTGGACCCATGAAAATTTTGAAATACCTGTATTTGACCCGCAATAAAAACGCCCGACGAGTCATATTTGACCCATAGGAATTTTCATTCATGCGTTTATTACTTAGCGTATAATTAACTTGTTAATTCCAAACACTCACAGGCCGCATCAACCATTGACGCAACAGAAAGTGAGAAAGTTTCAGAGAAACGAAGGGAAGCTTGTATTTTAATCTACTCGCTTTCAGTGAAAAATTTACGCTGCAGTGACAATGACCCTCGAGTTTCAAAGCCTATCGGACACCCTGATGGCCATAATAATCAGTTATGACGGTTAGCCATCATCAAAGAGGTAACCAGTCAACTCGTAACTTAGTCATCTTGTACCCGAATTGCTCGAACCTGCAACCTCTGGGATGAGCGGCAGACACCTTAACCTCTACACCACCGCTTGAGTTATTGTTTAAGGTAGAGCACTATTGTCTTTAGTGGGTGGGGTGCGTGTTATGTTTTCAATTTTTATTTTTTCCTGTTATGTAAACTGTGTTTCTTCTGGTCGGGATGTCATAACATTGTAGCATACTGACACTAATGATTCATGTAAAAAGAACTATAAATTAGTGAATTATTACGAAGAACGAATACATTTTTAAACATATTCTGGCTAGTTGACGAACAAAGACTGTGTGACAGATTCAGTGGAAATAAAGGAACTAAAACATAGTCAACACCATTATCAACATAATTTTGTTAATTTTTCTATATCGAATACATAATTTGAAAAATATATGTAAAGACAATAAGAGCAAATTTCAGTATCTTATATGGCTTGGTAAACAATTGTTTTTACAACAACAGTATGTTAACACGGTTATTGATAAATAGTTTTCATAAAACACACTCTAAAACTCTCTCCACAGTGTAGAGACTGGCCTTTATGAAATCTGACCATTTTCGTTACTGGTCGTATTTCATCGCTACATGCATAATGTTCGTCACAAATAATATCTGTTACTTTTTTAAAACTTAGATAGCAAGACATTGATCACTTTTCTAGCAAAAATCTTAACACTCGTAATGCGTTATGCTTGCTCCGCCAACACGAGAGCGATACCGCGCCGCTGATTGTCGATTATACAAGCATTAGATTTTGTGACAGATTGAGGTGTCTTCGGCAATAATAAACTATTACTCCGTAACGATTACGTCTAGTTTTTTTTAAACCCACGTGTTACCAATAAGATTGTTGCTAGTTCTGGGCGTGATATACGTCTTGAGTCTTAAATGTCGGCGGATTAAAAAACGGCGGTCCGCGTCATATTCGTCCGGTCATGCCCGTCGAACGAAATACTTCGAGCCTGCATGCTTGGTTTATTCACAAGATTTTGTGATCATACATACCTGTTCAAAATTGAATGATTCTGTTATCATGATGGCCGATTAAATTAGAACAGATGCATTTCAAATTGTGATTATTCAAGCAATTACAAAGCCTGAAGGTTAGTTAATATTACTTACAATAATAGTTATGATCAGTTCATGTTCATTCGTTAAAAAAAATTAAAAAGTCTTTGAGTAGAAAGAATAAGAACTATTTCTGTATTGTTATTTTCACATTACAAAAACGATCGCAGTATCAACCATCGCTTAACAACTACGTTTTCATAAAATGATAAAAGACACATATCTAGCAAAGATAATAATAATATATATAAATAATGGTAGCGCAGTACTTTTTTATTGATATAGCAAAGAATAAGAAAGCTGACTGATAACACTTTTGTGAAGAAGATATCAATGTATACGTCAGCATTTATATTTTACTAAATACAGCACAGTTCCATAATTTTCATATTCTATATTTGGAGTATTTAAAGTGCTAATTCGACTTAAACTTGAACGTCAAATACCGTTAAACCCACAAAAGTCTAGTTGCTGCACATTCAGTTCTTTGCAATATTACAATAATATCTATCCCAATAATGACAGTGCAGTGATACATTGAACGTTGCATGAAAGATCAGTTTTCAAAATTGACGATGATATTAATAGTTATCTGTGTTTCGTCTCAAACATAAGACATATTGCCAAGTCAATACACTAAACGGGATTGATTTGTACATGTAGTTCTGACTTTGGAATTGGTTCCAAGTAGCATTTTTAAGCGGTTGATTAAGCGTGTTTAGTCCTCGGAATTAATTCCTTCAATTCTGGAAGACAGGTGCAATTTGGTAGTTCTGCATTGAGTTTGGTTGCTAGAAGCAATTCAGAAGCATTCGATTATGTAGAAGAGCTTAGCTTATTCAGAAAACAGAATCGTTCGATTCAGAATCAATTCTGCCATATGACATTCTGATTCTAGAACCACCAATTTTCTCCCGTTTACTGTCTTGTATATACCATACTCACATGACGTTGAAAATGCATATGTTCAAATTTAAAGATATGAACTGCCATTCACTCGTTTTAGTATACACCATGGGATCGGCGCCATGTAGAGAACCGTTTAGAGCTGGACAAAGTCTAGAGCAGGGCGTTTTTGAACAGTACAAAGCCAAGGAAAATAGTTATTCAGCTGACAAAATCACTGAAGAGGTTGATACATCTTCCGACTCAGACACGTCTCTAGAATCACACAAAAAAACCCAAACGTATCCTTTTGGCTGCATCCCAATCAAACACGTCAGTCTGAAACAACTTTCGGTGATGAAAACGAGACAAAGGAATGTGCAACAGAGACTAAGGACTTCAAGAAATACAGAAAAGAAACATTCGGGGGTTTGAGGACGCTCTGTGTCAACGTCATCCACGTTTACTTGATAATTTTTTTTTCACAAACGATGAAGAAACATTGACACGAATCAAGACTGAACTCAGGTTTATTTATGGTCTATGTTGTTCCTTAGAAAAAAAGGTGTATCAATACATGTCTATGAAGGGTATCAGAAAGAATTGTGTGATGTTTTACTTGAATTGGATTTGCTTAGTCAATTCGTCAAAATACTTGACGACATCCCAAGAGATACTGATTTCAGGTCTGCACCAAATTATCAGAAACAGGTTATTGTGATAATCATGGGGATTCTCCATAAATGTACTGATATCTCTGACCCCTTTTCCAATGCAGTTGCAAAGTCACACGTGATGGATTTTATAAAATAAATTTTGGACGCAAACTACAGTAAATATATTTCAAACGCATTAGAGGTAAGGTTGGCAGTTTTGGACTGAGTAATTATACAGTCTTTATATTAAGTAGGTGGAAAACATTTTATTCCACAGTGGCTATAAAACTAGAACTTCAATAAAGTAATGAGCATACAATGTATCTAAAAAAAAAGTCTAAATATTTGTACATTTTGATTAATTTACATACTTTATATCATGATATTTTCATGTATTGCGTTTCTAAACTATATTGGTAATGCATTACGCGAACGTAAAAGTTTAATTACAGTTTCAGTTTCACAAAAATTTCATTATAAGAGCTCTTTTCATCCGCTTTTGTATTTACAAAGATAAGTTTCCTTATAAACACGTAAAAAGGGCGAATATTTCATTTATTTTATCATTTTATCTTTAATCTTATCTTTTGCTTTTCTGTACAGCAAACAACTAAAGTGATAATTGAAAATTGCCATGGCGTTTCTCATAACGTGTCGATGCGAGAAGCAAATGTTGAGCGTCTCAGGAACCTTGATTACACGACTTCTCAGGAACCTTACCTCAAGTCCCCGGCCCCAATGGTCAGAATATCGGTCCTTGCAACTTAAACAATGTCTAACTAAGTACACAGCAGGCCAAATACACAAACCAGACCTGCATGCTGATGGCATCTAATGACCAATCAATTTTGTGACTCTGTCCTAATTGGGTGCTGACATATTCATTTTACCACAATGTATTTATATTGTAAGGAATGACACAAATTCAGGCCTTGTGCAAAATTTGACTCTGTTTAGCTGTGAAATGTAGTATTTATTTTTATTTTCTTTTAAAAATGAATGAAAAGCATGGGATAAAAAGAAAGTGAGAAGAAATGATTCAGGAAGTGGATACATTTTCATCTGATTCCAAAGGGCTCATAGACGCGAAATATAAGAAACATAACGAAGCCCCTAGTCAGCTCAAGAGCTAAACTCGTCTGCTTGCTATTGTGATTCATTCACTCTTGTGCTATTTTTTACCAACCTCCAGTTTAATTGACAGGTAGTTTAGAGGTATCAAGTTACAGCTGCACACAACAAATACATGTACTCGCTGTATATACCAGCGAGAGTTGCCCCTTAAATTAAATAGCGTCGGGTTGAGCTCAAGACTGTTCACCCCTACTTGATTAACTGTGTGTTATATGAATAACATTGTTTAGGATCCCAGCCGACCCTAGGAATCTTCTTTAGGTGAAACTGCGAAGACAGCTGAAGAAACAGATGCATAGAAGGGAATACGGGTAGAGGTTAAGGTGTCTGTCGCTCATCCCGGAAGTTATGGATTCGAGCCCCACTTGGTTTTGATATTGGTTTTTCCAGGAAGCGGACTCAAGGTGACTTGATAAGCTACAAGCTTTTTTCACAATCAAGCTAAAACAAATTAGCTGTCAACATTTGTATCCGAATAGTTCAATACAGAGAAAGTAAAAATGTTAAACAATTAGTGAATTAAAGAATATGTTCCATGAAGGGCTAGGGCTATCGACTATTGTTTGCAAAAGTGCCATAAGAAATACAAGCGTTGATGACAAACATGGACCCATTATCGCTTCAATATTTAGTAAGGAAGATAAAAGTCATGCAGTGCAAAAAAATATGTAAAAAATATGTGTATGTGAATGAAGACGAGCCAGGAGCATATCGTCAAACTAACAAGAACCTTAGGCTTCCGATCTTTACACTAGAAGTAACTGGTCTGAAGGTCAAAGGCGATTAATTGGTCATGGACAGTGATTACTCCAATAGTCAGACCACGGGGTCATTTGAGTCTCGGGAGCATAAAAGGTGGTCAAATATCCCTGCACGAAACTGTTTTTTGCCTCGGCATGATGGATCTCAAGAGGGGAACCAACATCAACGTGATAATAGTGGTTAAGGGTATGATACGGACAGGCGGTGTGCTCATTCTTAACATGCAAGGGCATGATTACAACGGAGATAGACGAAGTGGGTCCAGTAATACTAGAGACAGGCGGGATGCGTTAAATAATTACAGAAACAGAAAAGGTGGGTAGAGAAAGGCTGGGCGAAAACCTACTAGATGAAAAGAGGCAGACTAGACAATAGTAGGGCAATAGATACCAGAAGCCAAAATAACACTCATACTAGAACAGAAAAAGAACAGGTAAACGGTTGGTCAGAAAAGGCATTCACTGGCAATCATATGTTTAGAGAAAATTGTCTCAAAAACGTGATATTGATATATATATAGTGATTTATATGAAAGTTTTATTTAATTAGAAAATTATATATTTTGTAGTAATAATTGTAAAATACTCATGTCAATGCCAGAACTGGATATGGGGGTGTACGTTTACTAGTTAAAGATAAAGTATTCATTATTTCACTGTAGAATAACTAAATTACTCTTTAGAGGGAATTTTATGGGTTTGTTTTGAATATAAATTCACAGTTCAATGTTTACACCCAAAGGGTTCATCAAGATATGTAGATGCACATGAGTTTTTCGATCGCCTTTTAGTAAATATTTATGAATTTCATTCACTTGGTACATTCTGTATCCTGGGTGACTTAAATGCTAGAATAATAGGAAGAATAGAATAATAGGGCATGATGAACTGCATGGCGATGTTTTTAACAATGCAACCTTGTTACTGTTGTAAGATATCTATATTTTTTGTTCAACAACTATTAAGATATGGAAAAATGCCTGGTTGGGAAACAAGTATAATAAACCCCATATCATAGGACTCTTCAAGTGACACTTGTGACCCTATGTCGTACAGAGGTATTGCAATAACACCGTTTGTTCTTAATTCACCTGTCCGTATCATACCCTTAACAACGCTGGTTCAGGTTCACTGGTTACTCAGTTTTAATTTACTTCCTGGTCGATGCTGTGTTTCGCGCAGCCTAGTGGTGTGTAAGGACTTGTGTTTTATTATCCAAGGTATGTGAATTAATATTATAATATTATATTTCCTAAAATTAATATCTATGACAGTGTTTGGTAATACAATCTCATGCTTGTGGAGTTTTCATGTTTTGTTTGTTTGAGCATGATATATACAATAAAGAAGCTATATTGTAACTTTTGGCTACATGATCTTAACAATACAAATGCGTGAAGTTAAGGGTTTCAGTAGTATACTACAATCTTCTTTATGGGCCAGTTTTATTTTGATGAATTATTTATCTATTGTATGATTTTCTTGACCAAGCACAGGTCGCCACTTAAATCGATAGTGACCTTGGCACAAATATTTAAACGCTAACAGTTTTGGAGTTTTTCGTTACTTTGCGCGCATTTTCTTAAAATATAATATGTATGAAATACAAAAATGCTGAATGTCTTTTAATGAAGGAATGCCAGTCAAATCAAATCATTGGTATTTTCGTTTGATAATAATATTGCGAATATTCTGTGTTAAGTGTTTCATCTGGTTACCGACAATGCGTTTGTTTGACTTCGCAGCTAACGCTCCGGCGCACATCGGATTTAACATCCAGTACACTTTATATAGAATATCTCAGTCACCATTCCATATTAAACGCTTGAAATATTTTATTACTGTCACATGTGTTTAGAGGAGAAAGAAATAGGTTACCTTTCATTTTTACCCTTGATATTAAACTTTCACTTCGGTACCTTACAAGTATGTCGGGAACCTTTTCGCTTTTTGATAGCCGTCGTAGACACATACCCGGCACAAACTTCTTGTCATGTGACATAATTAGACCCACCAGAGATATCATACTAAAAATCGATATCTGATTTCGCTATCGGTCACCGCAGCTGAACGGATATCCTCGGATCATCCCGCAGGTGTCAAGGATGACAAACTTCAGGGGCGACTGGAGCTATTGGTAATTTCTTACTGCAGATTTGCGCAAAATTATCTTAAGTTTCTATAAATGAAAGGAAACATCAAAATACGTATTTTACGAAGTAATTTCATTTTCTCAAATTGGTAAACCACATTAATGACAGAACAAGTTCAAAAACATGTTTCATCTGTTGTTGGGTAATATTTACTGGTTTTGAAATAAAGATGAAAAAATATACTTATTTGCTGGAAGAAATAAAAGTAGAATTTAAGTAGAACGCCTTAATGACTCATTTGTATAATGTGAAGTTTAGGCAATTTGCTTAACTTGTGAATAAATATGCAGTGCAACCACCCTACAACAGCCAATACCCGGAAGACTGGAAATTGGCTGTTGTCTAGAGATAGCTGTTGCTCAGAGGGATTATTTTGCGAAATGTAATTATATGATCAGCTTATTTGTTGTTTATGTGGGTTTATGCTTTTGATACTTAACATTGTAAAGACTAGTATTCTTTTCAACCGCAATCAGATGACCATTAAAGTAAACAAACACCATCTTGTAAATGATAAAACTTAATTAAATTTAAGTTGAATCAATTATCAATTTCAAATCATGTTATACGTGAACACGCGGATTGGTATATATTTTTCAATTCGTAAGTCGATAATGAGAAAGGAATCCGAGTGAACCTAATCACGCTCTCCCTGAGACATGTCTTTCTTAAATTACCGAAATTTCATATTTTTGGATCGTGGGCGGACGCGAGTATAGCCTAACTTTGGGTGTCGAGCGGACAAGACAGCTGCCAAGAATCAGTGTTCAGTTGAATACTTCCGCAAACATTATGCGGGCTACTGTTGAACCAGAATAAGGCGATTATTGATTACATGTTTTATATTAAATTTTAAGTTTAAGTTGTCGAACGCAATATTGTACAACATACGTTTGGGCCGCAGACGTATACCCCAAACATCCATATTTGGGTTACTTAAGTACATTTTAAAATACCGCAATGAGATTAGCTTACACCGCTGTTGTCCTGTGTCAGTGTTCACGGCACATCAAGGACTGAACGCGAAACTTGTGTTAGTGACATTTTGTTTGCAAAAATCACTTTTTGGATAATCATATGTAAAAAGTCCCTTGTCATCTGCTATTTTCTTTGATTACCAGTATTTAACAAAAGTATTACAAATGATGTCAAATGGTGTAAGTTAAAGTTTAAGGAAAGTACTGTATGATATTGTCTTTTTTTCATTCTCCTGTAAAATTAAAAAATCGGGTTTAATACAAAACGTCAATTTACCAAATTTGCCAAAAGTACAGTCTTTGGGATATAAACTACAACTATCCTGTTTTCTTTTCAAACACATTCAAAACGAAATTTAATCATGAGAATTGAAGTGTTGGTAGTATAATGTGTGCATACTTGTAATCAAATACGAGGATCTGCTGGTAATGTCTGAGGTATGGCAAAAATCTATCAAATTTTATGTTTTGTGCACAAATGGTGCAATGATCAAATAATATTTGACATTTGATACCGTGACATACTTGAAATTAAAGGTGTTTGCAAGTACAGGTGTCTATACTTTACTGTATATGAAAGCCGGCATTAGTTACCCGTCCCGGATTGTATGCTTTACCTGAACATACATAATTATATCCATGTTTGATACATAATACCTGTCCTTTGTGAAGAATATGTTTGGTAAACCATAAACCTTTTCCTAACTTGGGATATTGGTGTACAAAAATATCAGAATCCAATATTGGGCGACTGTCACATACGACAGTGAGCAATTTCTGGCCTCCTAGTGTGTCTAAACGTGAAACAGTAAATACTCTACAATATACCTTTTTATGGATATCGTAGTGCATCTCAGGAATCAGAAATGGGCGACTTTTGTGTACGAATACAGCCATAATTTGGGCGAATTATGCGTCCGACCACGACCTAATTTCAGTCCAAAATATAACTCGAAATTTCCCGAGAATTTCCTCATGGAAAGCTTTTCTGGTCGGTTAGCGTGTCCCTTGGTCGTTTAAGAGGTTTTCTGTAAATCCAGGATGACAAATAGCGGCAGTTGGCCGGAGTTTGTAGGTGGCTTTTGCCTGTTTGTGGGAAGTAAAACATATAAAAATCCAACGTGGGAAATACACATGGATACTCAAAGAAAACGCAACAAAATCCAAAAATATGATATTTAGAAAAGGGGATGGTAGATTACCAAAGAATATTCAGTTTACATACAAAAACAAGAGTGCCAAGATGGCCCTTTATCACTCACCTTGCTACCACTGGCTATAATAAAAGGTCAACAATGGTGTTGCAGAAAGGGTAAAACTTGACCTGGGGTCCTGATTTGAACAATCTACGTAGCGGTCCACTACACAATGCACCAGGCCCTGTTGTTTTAGACAAGAAGATTTTTGAAGTTTTCCCTATATTTAAGTCTTTGGGAACCTAGTGACCACCCATACCCTCAGAGTAATTTTTACTTAACTACTTCTGTAGCAATTAAAATATTACAAATGGGTTATATCATGTTGCATTATAAAATATTACAAAGTCATTATGAATGATAACCAACCAAGTCTGCAAAATATAATGCTGAATAGAAAAAGCTGCAAAACAAACTAAATACAAAATTCTTAAACCTGTCAGAAATTCCACTGTATGATGTCTGCTCTAATCTCTAAGTAAGATTATGGAAAACCATGTTTCCATTAATAGCATTATATTATATAAGCATCATTCTGCAAGGCAATGTTTTTTTATTGAGTACATTTGTTCTGTTATGAAACAGCTTATGTCAATGCTATTTGAAGACAAATGGTTTTCTATGCTTTTACATCATTTTTGGATCGATTGTTAAAATCGAGCCAATGTTAACAGAGTATAGCGGCCTTACATACAAACAAGTAGTTCCATATATTCAGTTGTTATGCATTATACTGTCTTCTGTTTTAAAAATTATATACATGTAGTAATAGATCTAAATAATTTCAAAACATTTCAGAATAGCATAATATTATTTTTTTGTTTTTCTTATCATTTGTAATTAAAAAATCAACGTGGTATCTGTTCTGTATAGAACTATTTCCTACGCGGTTTTGATAACAACTAGTCAGACCGGAGACACTAAAAAACAATTAGTCGGGCCGAATAATTTAAAGTCTATTATCCTTTTTTGAGATCATAAACTATCGGAACATCGTAACACATTATGGAATCACTTGGTACTCTTGAATTTTAAATTACAAAACTCGGGATTCAACATAAAAAACAACGATTTTTTTGTAACTTGCAAACGCCTCTATCATCAAAAGTATTCGGCCTGACTAGTTGTCAGTTAGTGTCTTTAAAGATATGTGGCACTATAGCGCCTGAAACACTAGTGTAAAATACGCCTTTTGGTGTAAAACTGAAACTTATCAGCAAATTGACTTTACAGAGGCACTTGTAGATGTCTTTTTGAAATATGACAACATATTTTTATGCTTTAAACACGTTGTAATTGTTGTATTTTATGTAAATGCGTGGTTCGAAAATGTCCGCATTTTGCAAGTCGGTTCGTACCTGGGTACGAATAACTGTAAGAAATCACATTGATCTACATGCATGTCTTAAATTCGATTTTTAAATATAGACAGAAATGTAATAATCGAAAGGGAAAATCAAATTCATTTCTCTGGATCATGCTGTCATTTACAAAGAAAAGATATTAATTCAATATAAATGCAAATAGGATTAACTGTATTGTATAGTAACTAGAACATTCAAACTTTACCATGATTGTTTTTGCTACACTAAATTTTGGCGGGTACATTCATACATACATTAATTATATATCATCATCATTATCATC
Source organism: Saxidomus purpurata (assembly GCA_022818135.1). Lineage (NCBI taxonomy): Eukaryota > Metazoa > Mollusca > Bivalvia > Venerida > Veneridae > Saxidomus > Saxidomus purpurata. Next base: position 26,723,278 of record JAFMSR010000001.1, on the reverse strand, counting down.
ATCATCATCAGCAGCAGCAGCAGCAGCAGCAGCATTATTATTATTATCATTATTATTATTATTATTATTACGAAATACTACTAGAGTCTAATATATGTTAAATATGAAAGATAATAGCCTGCTATTAAAACATTAAGTTGTTGTTTTAGACAAGTTCTGAAAATTTAAAACAGCATGGTGAAGAGGCTGGTAATGACTAGGGGTGCGCAATAGACCCGGTATATTGCAATTCGCAGTATTTTGGAAGCACTCACCGCGATAGTTAATGTAAGCTTCAAGTACTTGTTCTACAATAGGTATATACTGAATCAATTTTTAACAAACGATTCATGATTGATTCATCCATTTTTAGCTTTTCTATGAAAAACAGAAGAGCTATTGTCATAACCTTTTTGACGTCAGTCAGCACTGTCGTCGTAAATCGGGTTAAGCTTTCTTAAAATTCACTTTCTCGGTAGCCATTAAAGCCTTGAAACTTCAGACAATTGCTTGGCATCATACAATGGTATCTGTGTCCGAGTGGTTAAGGTCACTGACTGATTATCATATGTCCCTCACCGCCGTAGGTTCGTGCCCTACTTGGGTCGAACTCTTTTATGTCTGGAAGCTATCTAGGGTCTGCCCAGGTGAGTGAAATAATGCCCATATTGGCACCCAGGGTCTTCCTCCTCCATGAAAGCTTGAAGTTGCCATATGACCTTAGCTGTTGAGTGCGACGTTAAATCCGAATCAATCAATTGGCACAATACAATCAACCCTATGGGCATATCCCATAACTTTTGAATGACATTAAAAGTTCTTCAAACTATGAATTTTCAGTTCAGTTTTGTCAAAATCCACTTCAAGTTACCATCCACAGCTATGATACTTCATAGGGTAAATGTAGTTGAGCATAGTCACTGAAAGCAAAAGGTAAGCACATGGGTCCCTATCTCAAAATTAAAGTTTACACAAATGGTTAAAAGTCAAAATTTGTGGACAGTTGTGTCTCCAGTTTATAACTTCACTCGTGTAAGGGTTGTCCTGATATTTACACATGTATGAGTACAGTCTGTGTTGTCCTGATATTTACACATATAGTGTGCAGACTGTGTTGTTCAGAGACAAACGATCCTCCAGTACTTTCAGTCCTTTGATTAGTATAAACATGGTTTGTGTGGGTTTAAATTTGAACAATCTTGGTAGAGCTTTACCAGGCAAAGCTACATGCTTAATATTTAAGCTCTATAGGGGTTGTAGTTTTACAGAAGAAGTTTTCCTATAAAAGCCTTATATGTAAAAACAAGTGACCTCCGGGCGGGGTCAATTTTGACCCGTGGTCTTAATTTGAACACTTTGGTAGATGTCCACTATGCAATGCCACAAGCCAAATATTTAGGCTCTAGACATTCCTGTTGTTGAGAAGAAGATTTTTTAAAGTTTTTTCCAGTGTGTTGCCATTACAACCAGAGTTCTGCATGGAATAAGATAATTTGAACAACTATGAGAGGGCTTCATGCTAGTAACATTCCTGCCAAGTTTCATCAACATTGGCCAATACTTAATTATGGTAGTGAAGTATGGGGTTTAATACATGGACATGCAAAAGAAAGGGTCCAAATGAAATTCTGTAAAAACCTTTTAAATGTAAAGACAATACACAAAACGATTTTATATTTGGTGAGTTAGGTAGATCAACTTACAAACACAACGCTGTTACAATATTTTTAAGTATTGGGTTAAGATTCTGAAAACAGATGATAACAGGTATGTTAAGAAAGTGAATAGTATGCTGAAACATGATTTTGAGAATGTTCCTAATAAGCCCAATTGGTGTTCTTTAGTTAAATCCCTTTTATGTGATCCAGGTTTTCATGATGTTTGTTTGATGTAAAGTGTTAGCAATATTGATTTGTTTTCATGCACTGTAAAACAGGGACGCCATAATTAATTTGTGCAAAGCTGGTCAAGTACGTTGGAGAACTAGTAGGGCTTTAATTTACAGGCAAATTTTCTATTTTAAATTTCAACCGTATCTTCGTCTGGTTAATATACAAAAGTACCGTATTGAACTGACAAATTTAAGAGTATCTTCTCACAGATTACATATCATGTCAAACTATTTTCATCATTTATCATGGGGAGATAAACGTGTATTTTCCATATCAGTAAGCGCCCCAGATATAACTGTTTCCTCCCTTGGTGGCACATGGATTCAATATGAGCGAGCGGGATCTCGCAGATAAGAATATTGCACGACCAGCTAAGACTAAGACTTTCGTTTATAAAACTTATGTCTGCACACTCATTTGGTTTTAAACAATTGAGATATTTATAACGTTTTGAATATTTTGTGAAGTAACACAAAAATAAAGTGTAAATCTGAAAAACTTTAATTAATGTAGAATAAACTTTTTTTTGTATTTTAATTGTTTACAGTTATTATAATTTAACTTTTTATTGTTACGTGTACTTTTTGTTGCTTTTGTAAATTTTAAAATGACGAGTGGACATATGTAAGGTCATCATGTATATATAACTAAATGACCTTGATTATCGTATTTTCTCGAGTTTATTTCTGATAAACTTCCATAATGATGGTACTAAATAACATACTTAATAACAATCATTCCGTATTCAAATTTTAAAGGAATGTGAAAATACCAATATAGAAAAGCATCAAGCATACACATATTTCAAGTTGTGATGATGTAAAAGTGTTAGCAATATACACCGTAACTATTGATTTGCTAAAATATCTCCGGGAATCTACTATAGTGTAAATAATCAAGGTCATAGCAATCAGGTTATCTCCTGATGTAATCAATTTTCAACAGCTTTGCGCAAAAGTTCTAAAGGTTTTCTTGTTTTCTGAATTTTGTTGTGATAACATACGCTTCAAGTTTATTTTTAAGTTCTGCAATGGACATTTTAGACAATATTTGTCCTGAATCAGTGCAAAAATATTACTGAACATATACTTATAATTAATATCAATTTACTATTCTTTAAAGAAACACAGATGTTAAGCTAATTATCACCAATAAAAATCAGCAGTGCATTTATCTGTTTTCTGCAATATATTATGCCCTGTTGATATGATCTGATAATATATGTTATCACTATTAAAGCTTATCGTGTTTCAACAGCAGCTGTCTTTCATGACGCAAGTTTTAGATTACTTATTATGTAAATTTGTTTTCTGAATTATTAAATATCAAACAAGAAACTCTGTAATAGCTCTAACGATTTCATATTATCATGCTCCCGCACTAGCTGGTCAGATAGATTTCCCAACTAGTAATACAATCATTTCGGTTGTAAAGAGATAAAAGATTCTTATCACAGTTGCATACTGAGACGAGGCACATCTGGTGCTAGTTATTTTAAAAAGACTTTTACAATTAACAAGTTTATAGATTCAGGAAATTAGATCACAAATAAACGCATTGAGTTTAAGTTTATTGTTTATACAATAAATATATATAAAGTAAAAATTAGTGTTCGTCCTTGATTCAGTTTAAATATTTTAAATGAGTTACACTTTTAAGGATGAAACTCATTTTTGGCCTGGGGACTGAAAGTCCCCTAGGCCTAAGTTAGTATACCACATTTCAAACACTGCAAGAAATTTAACTGTGCTATGTGCGAATAACAACTGTAAATATGCGCTATGCGAAAGTAGTGCAAGACAGACCAGATCAATCTTCTGTTTGAATGTCGCATATGATAAGAACATATTACAAATAAAAACAGTACATAAAACTTCAAACGACTGCAGGAAGGTATATAGCTTACGGGCTGCATTACACATTTTTTTCTGTTTTAGAAATTAATGCGCTGTTAGCTGATTACGGAAGATAGTCATATGCATATCACGGGAAAGTACGGATATTTACCGAAATTTACGGAAACGTACGAAGCTCGATATATAAGAGTTTGTAGTTTGATTTTCAAATTTCCGATGTTATTTCATTGACAACTTTGTTATTTACGAACGATTACATATATATTTAACTTAAAATAAATGTCTCTAAAAAAAAGATATAATTTACGTACATTCCCGAGAAGGAACTCACGTGATCAAAATCACCCGCCATTTATCGAGGACGCTGCATGTCAAGGCCCAGTGAACGGTTTCACCGATTACAACTACAAGGTAACCCAGAATCATTTTTGGTTTTCTCTGTTATACACATTGTACAGTACTGTATTTATATTTCATTGCTGGTATTGCTTTGTTTATTTCTGTTTCAAGGTCTTGTCCTTGGTACACAATAATTTTCGATCCATATCATCAGATCATATCGCTTGAAGTTGTACAAAGCGCAGATCGAATTATTTTTATTGGCTTAAACATTTTTTTAATGTTGACTATGTGATTATTTTTCATTTAACGTACGTTTTATAATAAAACAAACTTCCCTGCCACCCATATATTTGTGAATCATTCATTCTGTGTCATATATTGAATTTCGTCCTCTGCACATTTCGATCCGCGCTTTAGGTAAGATTCAGCGCAAAACACGTAGGCCAAAAGTTGTTTTTCGGGGAGTTAACCTATAGCCCCCAGGCCTTCAGCGCTCACAGCACTTTGATTCTTTTTATGCCCCCGAAGGGTGGCATATTAAAATCGCACCGTCTGTCCGTCTGACCGTCTGTCCGTCCGTGCGTCCCCACTTACAAATTCGTGTCCGGACTGTAACTTTGTCATGCATTGAAGGATTTTAAAATAACTTGGCACACATGTCTAGCACATCAAGACGACGTGTCGCGTGCAAGACCCACATCCCTACCTCAAAGGTGAAGGTCACACTTGGAGTATGAAGGTTATGGAATCCTCCATATATGCACACATTCGTGTTCGGACTGTAACTTTGTCATGCATTGAAGGATTTTCAAATAAATAGACACACATGTCTAGCACATCAAGACGACGTGTCGCGTGCAAGACCCACGTCCCTAGCTCAAAGGTCAAGGTCATACTTAGAGTTTGAAGGTAATGGATTCCTCTATATATGCATATATGCACACATTCGTGTCCAGACTGTAACTTTGTCATGCATTGAAGGATTTTAAAATAACTTGGCACAAATGTCTAGCACATCAAGATGACGTGTCGCGTGCAAACCCACGTCCCTAGCTCAAAGGTCAAGGTCACACTTAGAGTTTGAAGGTAATGGATTCCTCTATATATGCATATATGCACACATTCGTGTTCGGACTGTAACTTTGTCATGCCTTGAAGGATTTTAAAATAATTTGGCACAAATTTCTAGCACATCAAGACGACGTGTCGCGTGCAAGACCCACATCCCTACTACAAAGGTCAAGGTCACACTTAGAGTTTATAGGTAATGGAATCCTGTATATATGCATACATTTGTGTCCGGACTATAACTTTATTATGCTTTGAAGGATTTTAAAATAACTTGGCACAAATGTCTAGCACATCAAGCGGATGTGTCGCTGTGAGGCACCTCTTTCGGGGGCATTCGTCACTTGTGAGGGACAGCTCTTGTTTTGTAATTATCCGTTCAGCCTCTTAAGTTTCTGGTAAAACTTTAGTAATAACACTGTCTTCTTTTTCGGTAATGTACGACAAGAAGTTGCCTTCACTTAGCCTTTTTGTGTTCAACTCTCTTTTTACATGTTTTGTTTCTAAAATATTTTTTTTCATTTGAATTTAAACGTCGACACGAGTCACTGATACATATTATACACCGATCTAAAACTCAAAGTAATGCCATCTCAGTATGCAAATTTTACAAAAATCGAAAGCAATCGATTCTTGTTAGTTGTCATTTCATAGTGCATTGGAATCATTTTTCCGCAGTAACGTGTCAGGAAATGACCATACTGCTAAGAAAAGAAATTTTTTAAAGTTTTTAAGTATTTTTCTTTCAATTTTGTTTTTAATTGGCAACTAGCAAAATTTCAACTACACAGACTTAACATCAACGATTGCTATGCAATGCTAATCACACGCAACCACTTTGTATATAGTACCTGACGCCGGGAAATAGTGAAAATCTTAATTTTCAAAACAGTTTTGAAGCAAGAAGATTTCATCTCATTCTGTAAAAAATTGAATTTTCATAATGTATATAAGATGTACTCTCCAAAAATATCAAGGAAAAAGAATAAGACTTTATTTTTCCGTACAAAATCATGAGTTAAAACTGGTGTTCCGTTTAATTTGACCAAAGATGTATATAGAGTCTATAGGAAAACTAGTCACAGTTTTCAAAAAGAAATTGAAGCAAGAAGATAATTAGTTAAATTGTTATCAAATATACTGTTGGAAAGACATTTAAATAAATTTTAATGTCATATCAAGGAAAATATTGAAGTGAAAAGGGAAAGGTTTATTTAACCGATGTATAAATTATTTTCCTATATAATTCAATGTAATTTTATCGTCTGTGACTAATCGATTTAACCGACTGGTGGCTTATCAGATTCTGAGCCACAGGGGTTCAGATACAATGTCTATGATGAGAATTGTTCGGTATGTTGAAACTGGTAGATGGACGAAGCCAAATAATACATCTATAAATGAAAGAAAATGTTTTATATGTTATGTTTTAGATACATGTTTTAGAGGATTAATACCATTTTTTTTTACATGAGTGTCAATTATATTCTGATTTGAGAAAATGTTTATTTCAATTTTATTTTTGGAGACGACCAAATATGTTCAAATTGAGTGAATTGGTAAAATCAGAAAAAGAAACTAGATAAATTAGGAAAATACATATGCAGTGCTTTAGAGTTGCGAACATTAAGATTGTATAATGATCACAACTAATTTATAATTATGATGATTTTGCAACTTAACTAACTTAATAATATTGTTGAAAATATTCCGTGGCACTAAATGAATTAAAATAGTTGTATATGCAGGTACATTGAACCAGAAATTAGAGGCTTAATATTTCGAAATCCAAATGCTGATCTTGTGTTCCGTTTCCCCTAGATCAACAGGGGAAGGTTAAATGTTATATAAAACACAGGTATTGTGTGCAGTTTTTTTGTATTAAATATCGCCATTTTCATGAGTGTATATCATCATGGTCCATATGGCCTACAGGACTTTTTGAAAAAAAACATATCAAAACTTTAAAGCTCTCAATTGCGGTTTTGTTTTTTTTCATTTTTTTGCAAAAGCATTTCCCTTTCCCGCTACTGTGACACAATAACTCCGGAAAAAATGACCGAAGAATGCTTAATCAATTTTAATAATTTCACATGGTTTTGATATGTTGTATATAGAGACAAAATCGTGAGTCATGTTAGAATTATTTTGCGCGCATGTTTTAGACATGTGTACAGTCCATGAGAGACAATTGTCAAGACTTATCGCGAAAGCAGTAATTATTGTGATGCTAAACAGAAAAAAGACGAGAAACAGACTAATATAAAACTATTTTAACGGTATGTGTGAACGATTTGGTGTGGAAGTCCAACATCTTCGTACAAAACCGAAAACTTTTTCACATAAAGAGTCCTTCGGATGGTGGCGAGACTCACACCCATCGCCTTCTGTCATTAAGAGATTTGTTTGATTATATGTAAGCGATATAAACTGCTCGTCATCTAAAATGCAAATTCATTTAGGGGCATTTTGGTAGCAGTAAACGTTGGTCTTATCATGTATCGTTTACAAGGATGTGTTGATTAAGATAGTTTTAGATATCATTCAGTCAGTTCAATGATATGTTTCTTTTCCTTCTTCATTTATGTATGTTGATTTTTTTGCAGATTTCTTTGGTCTCAACAAAACCAGTTTTGAAAAATGGCCTCCAACGCAGGTTTCGGTTAGTTTTTTTTCTTCAGTATATTGCATGTCATTTAAAAAATACTCAGTCTCCGTAATTATATCATCAGATATGTTTTTTCCCGATCTCGGCTGAGTTTCATTCTGTAATTACAAATACTATCACTTTTACATTAATTATATATTTCTGATTAATTACTAGCACAGTTGTAACGTGTAATTTCTATCATGATTTCAGATACTGATAACTCTGTGAGTGGCGGAGACGCTCCCTCGGTACGAGAAAATGACATTGATATGCAAAGTAAGAAGCTTTTTTGCCAGTATATTTATGCTGCAAGATGAAATTATGAAAAACACTCCAAAGAGAGGAATGTCAATACAGTAAACTCCATATAAAACGAACTCATTGGGACCATTTAAATTTGTTCCTTATATGCATAGTATGTAATATCCATATAAAATTTTCATTTAAGATAAAGAAGAAAAAAATCGGGTCCCGATATTGTGTTTCTAACATCCGGAATTTCGCTATTTCCGGAGTCGTTATGTGCGGGGTTGAATTTTGTCGATTTAACATACAGTTTATCCTGTGTCAGTGGTCGTCACCCACCTTAAGCAGTCATTATGAATAAGTCATTTTTTTGTATTATTTACTTCTGAAATAAACAGCCGCCACTGTTGATGTACATTTGACTGGCTACTGAAGCTTCAACTGTATTTGGTTTTATTTAATTACAATTTTTGGAAAAAAACTGGGAAGCCCAAGAAGTCACCTTGTGTCTAGTACATGATACATTTAAACAGTCGTACCGTAATTTGCGAGCAATAGGCCGCGGCCTTTACATATAAAAAGGTTGAATTTTCGTAGATGCGGCCAGTGTGACGAAGCGGCCTATATGGCCATTTTAATTTTTAATTTGTCGTTTTAAGCAGCCTTTACAACATTTTTAGTTTTTTGAATAATTTTTGGTAATTTAAAAACCAATTTAAAATTCACGTACAATTCTGTTATGGACATGATGGAAACAAAATATTTGAGTTCTAAAATCTACGCAGATGAAAGAACTGCTAAATCTATTAGGTTTATGACCTTATAGTATTTAATCCTCGGCTTCGCCGTTACGTCATACTGGCCAGTTAACCAATCAGATTATTAGATCGCGTTCATTTCTTCATTCGGTAATAGGTGAAAACTCTTAACGTTGGAGTCATGTGCAGGTTGAAATTTATTTCAAACGAAACAAAAGCTTTTAACAGTATATAATTATTATAAATTCAATTATTTGATCATAAACTAATTGAATGGAAGGCAGTTGTCTTCTTTTATTTCTTTTCGAACCAGGATGTGCGAAGCCGAGAATTTACTGTATTACAAGTACATATAATTTATGTCATACAAAAAGGCGCAGCTGCTTTTAAACACCTAATTATATGTACCGTATTCGGCATATCGGCCGCTGTCAATATTCATAGAGAGGTCTATGATACAATGTTGTAAAAATATAGGGTTGCAGCCAATAAAGTGAAGCGGCCTATTGTCCAGAAATAACGGTACTGAAATATATGTCCATTATGCTATATTTAATTTAACTTAAGTGCTTATATTTATTTTTATCAGCTATGCTTCCGTCATTTATCATATCATAAATGTTCAAATGTTCAAATTCGTTAAGCTGTTATACAGGAAAACGTAATGTCAAACGACTGATTTGCAGTATTCATTCCTGTTTACTCGTAGGGTTATCAAAAAGTAATTTAATTTAAACTTTAATACATTGTAGGTAAATTTAAAGATTCGGAGTGCTTACCAGCCCTCGAATATATTTTCAAAAATATGAAAAAGTCTAATTAGCATTAAAAACCTGAGCGATAGCGGAAAAGCGGAAAAGGAACACTGCAATATGCAGCTCGTTTCAGGGGGTCAAGTGTTTATAATGATGCTATCAATTTCATTTTGTAGGGACAAGAAAGCGTAAACAGTGAGTTATGCGTGTTATGTGTAACTACATTATTACCTTTAGTGTGATTTCTTATTACATGTAGCTCATGAAGTGATGAGGATATTATGTTCTTTAAAAAAAGGAATAAAAACACACAAATAGGTCAATCAGATATTATTTTTGATCATGGTAATTTTGAACGCAAACATTTGCTTCATAAGTCATAACCTTGTGTACTTTGCACATTGTTTTAAAGAACATAATTCCAGAATCCAACAGCCGTCTGTTTGCTTGTAAGTTTTTGATCATTAGAAGGTTGAAACATCTGAATAATTGCCGTAGCATCATACAGTCAGAAACAGCCATGCATAGGAGAACAAAATCAGGATTTTGAAGTTTCACCAAGTTTTTGTTGACATCACATCTCCAGTGTCTGAAAAAACTTATTGGAACCGGTGCAAAACGAGAGTACATAATTATTTCAAAAAGAATCTATTTGAAGGCATTGCCAATAATCTCGAATACATTTTTTCAACATTTAAACTGACCACCTCTGAATTAAGATCATCAGCACTTTTAACATTTTTTATTGTTTGCAGTTTTGCCCTTGGTAGTTGGTCAAACATTATTTTGAAGCCTTGTTGTTTTCAAAGAGAATCAGTCTCTCCTGTAAAAAGACACATTACATCGTTCTGTCCTGATCATGACATATATGAAGACAGCTTTCAACCTCCTGCAAAATTTCAATTCCAGTTGCAAATTTAGGAAGTTTTGTTGGAGGACTATGATTAGAAAAGGGGTCCAAAATTCTCTTTAAAAATCTTAAGCATTTTATGTATTGCCTCATTGTATGTGTTTTGTGAAAAGGATTATCAGTGTGATTTTGTTGTGCAAAGAGACCACTATCATAATTATAACAGTATGAAAAAGCATATATTGATGTCAAAGGTAAAAAAAACATGCGCATCAAAGCACTGTCAGTATGTGTGATACTAATAATTCCACTTGATGACTTAAAGCTTTGTAGTGAAACCAAACACCATTGAATGAACCCTTTGTCAATTTAGTTACGAAAGCAACTACTTACTCGTCCGGGAGTCGCTTCGTTTGAACGCAGGGCATGGCATGAATCTTGAATACACTGTTTGGTTTGGAGCAAGCAGGAAACGTAAAGGCTTTGCCTTTGAAAATTTGTGAAAATCCCATTAACCATGCACTGATGATCCAACGTAAATTTTGAGAGGAAGGGAGACCTTCAGAAGATAGTTGTCCCAAAATCTAAACAAATCATTCTACTGATCTAAGTCAATACAAGGAAGAGGCGAATTTTTAATTTCTTCTACCATTCCAAGCACAGCTTCATACTGAAAATCGGAGGTGATATCTAAATGTAGGCAAAAATTTGGAATTTGCATCAGAATATTTCTTAAACTGAAAAAGAGTATCTCATTTAAATATCAGATACTAAGTATAGTAACATTTTCTTCAAGTGTTATCTTTTATTCACGATTTATTATATCAAAGTATCTGTTTTTACATTGTTAACTTGTTTGACGTTTGAATTGTCCAACTTCTTAACTTCAGCAAGTGTTACGGCTAAATGTTATTCATCAATTTGGTTCTATCTGACATCATAGAATCACATAAAAACAGCACTGCAAGCACAGAATATATAATATAATGGCAGATCGATAACTGTTAACTTCTGATATCAAGCGAATAGCTAATTATGAGCGTATAATTATATCATTGTTGTTGTATGTTTAGAAAGCACTGGTAAATAAGGGTTGTATGTTTAGCAAGCACTGATAAAATAGGCATAAACTCATTTTATAAATCGGCAAGTTTGAATGACATATGAAAATTATAATGTTTTACATCAAAGAAACATGTATGAAAGAAGTTCTATTTCTGTACATATATTTAGCACGCGAGGATGATTATGAAGACGAGGTCAGGACACTTCGCAAACTGTTGAGGCTCTATTTCTACGCAGCTTTTAAATGGAAAGGGAATTCCTGCTCTTTTCATTTCATATACTTCTTTATCTTCCTGATACAGATAACAAAAGTCGGCCTGCTAACCACCCAGGTAAGAAGTATACTGAAAATGTCATAATGAATGTTTTGTAAACAGTTCAGTGATGAATATATTGCATGCTCCTTTTCACAGTAGTGATGATGACTAGCATAGTACAAAATAATATGAAGTTGCAGTTATGCAGCGAGCGAAAAATTGCATATGTAACATTAAAATGGTACTAAATGTAAATAGGTTATACGCTACCGTCACCACGTTTATGATACTATAACCATCTTTCAGATGTTCTATTTTGGAAATGATCGAAGCAACTTCAGTTCAGTTGTTAACAGAGGACACCTTACCCTTCGTCATCTTTTGTTAGAAAATTGGGACGCCAGTGAGTGTAACTCTAAACTCTGTTTCTTTATTGCTGATGGTTCTGTAACATACAAGTTCACCGTGCACTGTATTTCATCCGTAAATTCCGTTTTTGAAGATCTTTAAAACCGAAAAGCTCTCTTAATTTATGTCTACTATTGTTGATACCAGTTGCCGCCTTGTTTATCTTCTCTCTTCCTCTTCTATTCCAGTCCCATCTCTTTCAACTCCTCCCCAACCAACCCTTTCCATGTCATCATTGTTTCTCTTTGCTTTTTCCTTTTTCAACTCCATTTTCGCCGTTTAGTTTTACTTACTGTGTCTAACTGTGACGTTTCTATTCCATTGTTCTGTTGTTATTTAAAATTATTTTGTAGTGTAATGCTTAACAAAGGCAAGTTTTGTGAACAGTTTATATTTTCTTAGAGTAATGAAGATACTCTATATCAGGTCCTTACACTTTACTCCTTAAGTAGTTTAGATATCCCGTTCCTGCTTTGGAATACAATTTTGTGGTTTTAAAGGATATTTTTTCTGACTTTTCACAATGTTCCAAGTTGGCATAAAATTGATCTTGCATTTTTCATTTTTCGGAATTTTAGTTTCTTCTTAATTTCTTAAATTTCTGAAATCATGTAAGTTTAAAAAGAATTCGGTTTGATTAATAATTTATTGTGTTTTTGCATCACAGGTTGGGAAACGTTGCCCTATCCCCCAGCACAGGGAGAGTTTGCCGTTTACACGATAGATGACCTGGAAAGTGGTATCAACTACGCTGTGAAAAATGTACGTTTCTTGAATTTCTATTTTAAAACTATACCACTCAGACCCGTAAGCACTAAAATGGGCAAAGGACTTTTGAAATCCCAAAAGAAGCTCGAGCATCTTAAAAAGATGGTTGAGTTTGAGAGAAGTTTCAGTACTGAATGAAGTAGTCTTACAGATAAGAAAGTAGTCTTACAGATGGAAAGTACAAACATGTAGTTGCACAGATAGAAAGTAGTTGCACATACTTTTTCTTAATATAACTTTAAAGTTCCTTTTAATGCTTTCACTGATATTGGCCTTATCAGTATGAAATCATTTACGTGGGAGGAAAAGTTTCACCGAAGCTACGTCTCGGGGAACAGATACACAATATATATTAAATCAACAAGCTTAACATTAAATGCCATGAATTTAAGTGAAATTACGTGTAACGGGGACATCGAACAGTTCTTTCCGTTTGATTCCTTGTTTCAAAGGAAACGAAAGTGACATATGTGTCCACTTTAAGAACACTACTGTTTTATTTCCACTAACGTTCTTAACAGAGACATTGTTTGAAAGACATTATTATGTATTATTTTAACACTCGTTTTACTGCTCACAACTAAAAATATTCCGGAGGGGAGCGGTTGTGTAGAGGTTAAGGTATCGGCTGTCCCGGAGGTTTCGGGTTCGAGCCCCACTGGGGTCACGACCGTACTTCCTCATATGACACCAGTACTGGTTTTTCCAGGAAGCGGACGCGAGAGTGACTTGATAAGCTACAGGCTTTCTTCACAATCAAGCTAAAATAAATCAGTATAAACTAACTAAAACTGTAGTTATAAAACGACACAGAAGTGTAATGTAACCACACAATCAAGGCAGGTTTAGTTTGATACTTTCATTTTAAGACCAACGTTTCGGCTTTTACAAAGCCTTCTTCATAACAATATAGTTATACATTGTACAGTCAATTTGCGGTCACTTTAAGTGCCAAGGGACTGTAACAGTTATGTTATTTCGAGTAAACACATATTCGAGTAAACGCATCAGACATTATTTAGAATAATTCACGGACACCGGACGTTGTCGTAATTACAAGCATATCGTGGCAATTGCAAATTTAAAGGGGCCCCGATAGCTCAGTGGTTAGGGCGTTCGCCTGGTCCTGGTACTCGAATCTTATATAAAAGATACTCCCAGATAACCTGTGCCTTTTCTAGATTACTCGGAAATCTCTTCTTTCAGACTGAGTATAGATAAGATAACATTATTACAGCGTAATAATGTAACGCAAAGAATGATTTTGTTGTATGTATTTTAAAGTTTTATCGTTAATACTTGATAATCAATATGACCAACGCCCATAGAAGATACTAGTTATTTAAGGTGTTTTTATTTGGAGGATAGTGCAAGATACAGAACGCGTCCCGTATCAGAGACACTTCCTAGGCTGGCTCTTTTACATGCCCGGCGTACAACTTCGATACATCATACCGCGGTTTAGGTATCATCCAAAACATTTGAGGGTCATAGTTCATTGGAACTCTCATTTCATACAAACGCACCTAAATTAAATTGTGTAAAAACTACTTCTTAGTATTTTTGTATCTTATTATCTTCACCAAGTTACTCTGACATGTTTTACAATATATTTTCTGATCGTTATCTCAAAGTTTAAGATATCTAGACAGTAGTCATCCTACGCATTGTTTAAACATGCTAATAGCGGTATTAGAATGCTATCGCCTATCCTTGCGTGCGTAAAATGTATAGAGCAGTGTAACAGTATGAGTTTATAAACGCCTATTTCAGTACAACAACAACAACAATAACTTTATTTTGTGAAGGTTACATACTAAGTGTACAAAAAGTTTCATACTGCTTATTTCCAGTTTGACCTTCATTTTTAACTTTAAAAATATCTTTTATATTCACACCCACACACAAAAGTTCACAGTTTCTCAAAGTATCTAACATGCATGCATACCAACATATAAACATATCCATTACTTTCGACAAACACGCATCAACTTATGACATGCAGTCTTATCTATATATCTTTTAATCATGTATATACAGAAATCAAAATATCTAAAAGAAGCATATCACGAATAATTGCCTCTTCATCAAGCATGATACATATATTTATAATTTATAATGTCCATTGTATAAAATAACACCAAAATGATTGACATTTCCTATATTAACCGTTATAAAGCACAATATATGATAACTAAGATATTTAAAAAAGACTTAAACAATATAATACAATACAATTTATAAATGCAGCATTATATTCAAGCACGGTTCGAAGTCAATTCAGTGAGGTACAGTGATTGGTTGAAAAAAAAAAAAATTTTTTTTAAAAAAAAAAAAAAAAATATTTTTTTAAAGCACTCGAAAAAGTAGGCGGAGTTCCAGACATGGAAGTAGCTCCTTCCGACTTTTCTAATTTACTCCCGCGCAAAAATAAAATACAGAAATGGAAATAATATCTGTATAAATACATCAGTCGCATGAAAAAGATTTGTTTAAGAACCTAAATATTATTTTTGATTGCGTCAAGTAAGCCTTAGAATACCCTCATCTTGTTTTCCTTAAAAAAGGCCAAGAAACAGTCATACAATGTTTTGATTCCGGGAGACAAAACTATGAATGAAAACGTTTACGTCATCACACTGACGTCATTACTCTACGTTAAAACGTTGTACAGTTCTAATTAACGGTACGCATTTAAATCAATTGGCTGCTTTGTTAGGTTCTGAATCTGACCTCTTTTGCATAATGTCAGTCAGGTATTTCTTTTTATATTTTATGTATTAGATGATTAAACTAAAATAAGTTTGTATAATATAGTTATGTTTGATATCTTGAATGGCTGCCCGAATAGGGGAGTGAATTCCAACAGCTACTACTTATGCTGTTTTACATTACCGCCGAACTGAAAAAAGGTTCGTACTAGTTACGATAGTTTTTAAAAAAATCGGCTTCTAAGAATCGAAATAATCTATGTCTTGGAGTGCTTTATCGAAATTGAAGCATTTCCCGTCGGTAATGTGCCTGCGTAATAATTCACTCGGGCTTCGCCCTCGTGAATTATTCCGCCAGGCACATCACCTTTGGGGAATGCTTCAATTTCGATAAAGCACTCCAAACCATAGATTATTTTTAATTCCACATATACATGATAACCTGATTTATATGTCTGCATGATAAACTCCTTCAAAGTGTTCCTGAATGTGCAAATGTTTTGGAGAAGTTTAATACCTTTCCTAGAAGACAGCCTATTTCTAGTTATCTTGAAATTATCGAAGTCTTTGCTCCTAAAAAATGGGCTCTAAGATAGATTGTTGTCGCGTTTGATAAAGTTGGTTACTTAATTTCTTTTTTAGACCCGGGGATGGTTACTTAAAACAGTGTTTATAATATTGTAGAACATATCTAGTGCAAGATCAGGGTATGATACAGTGTCTACAATATTTAAAGGGGAGCGGTAGTGTAGAGGTTAAGGTGTCGGCCGCTCATCCCGGAGGTTGCGGGTTCGAGCCCCACTGGGGTCACGACCGTACTTCCTCATATGACACCAGTACTGGTTTTTCCAGGAAGCGGACTCGAGAGTGACTCGATAAGCTACAAGCTTTCTTCACAATCGAGCTAAAATAAATTAGTATAAACTATAAACTATAAACTACAATATTAAGTTGGGAATTAGCTAGGTCTCTTCTAAAAAGTTCCTCACTAAAAATTTTAAGAACATCAATACACAATTGTATCATGATAATTGTTTTTGGTTGTTTTAATTGAAGTAGACCTTGTACAAGATATAGGTAAATGATCACTAATTGCATAGTTATAAACAGAAACGTCGGATACGAGATAATCTCTTGTTGAATAAATGTGATCTATAATAGAGGAACCAATTTTATGGATTCTTGTGGGTGTTTCGATAAGCTGCGATAGACCATGTTTTGCAAGTATCTAGACTATGTAGATATGTAGTATATAGAGTTTTGATAGTATCATCTATCATTCAGTTTGAAAAGACGCATCAAAGATCGTTCATATCGTAAGTAAGGATTATTGAAGAAAGCGGTCCGAAACACATACAGGTCACAATCATACTGTATGCATTTACTGCACTGTTCCCACTAGATAACAGAGTATGATTCTTTTTATATAAATTTATTCATTTTATCTATGTTTGGCGATGGTTGGCCACAACTCAATATCGGGCTGCCGACAAATACAAACGGCTAGGAAACAGAGATTAGACTCGGAAAACTAAGGGTCCTGATTAAAATCCCGAAAAATGGGATCCGGCATATCCGAGGGCACGGCGAGGTCACTGCTTACAATAACCGTCCTTTATCCAGAAGGACCTTATAATAGATAACGAATCAGCCGAAAACCGACTTTGAAACAAATCAATTTCTAAAGTTTAATTCAGTTATGTGTACATCGTGTGCAGGTACAGGTACATATTTTTTGCAGTAAACCTTTTTCACCGACCATTTAAACGCCACAATTGTGCAACACGTTTCCACACAGGTCCAAAGACCCATAATTACACCATCCACAGTGTGTTAAAACAAATTCTCATTGCAAGAACAGCACACATTCATGTAAGTAATAAATTCTTTTAAACACTGGACTCTAATAAGCAAGGACAACACCTACGTGAGTGAAACACAAATGTATCTAATGTTCCAAAATATTCGGACAGCAAAAGATAGAGACACTCCCTAAAACCGGTGTCATATTAACTTTGAAGGATGATCATTTAAGATTTTTGATCTGATGCAGGTTCATACTGAACATATGTCTAACCGACTATAAATTAGCCTCTGTTTTGTGATGTTGATGTGTTTGAGTCAGTTTCTTTTTAAATAATCGTATCACACTTATTCTGAAAATATCCAACATTTTCAGCCTGAACTGACACAATAATAAGTGCAAACAGAAGCCGGGTTTTAATTCGAGTGAACCCGTCGAATAAGTGCATTTCAAGTTTACGAGATTTAACTATAATTTGCTATGAAGTCACTGGCTTTTATTTTGTTTATAAATCTAGTATTATATGACTGAAACTAAAATGTAGCGTTTACAAATACAAGTAAAATTTTAAAAGCCCATTGCTTATTTTCAGTAATATTTATTTTCTCCTAGCAAAGTCATGTACCACCAAACGAAAGAAACGATCATGATACATTCAATTTCCTCATTTCGTTTCTGTATTACAGTATTACAATGCGGAAAAAGTGGCTATAGGATTCTATGTACGAACCGCGGAAGATAACATGACTGGGGAAGTTAAATACTTCGACTTTCCCGGTTTTCAAGACGCACACATCAAAAGCGGAATAACAGTTTATGGTATTTAGAAATGACAATTTTAGTTTCTTGCGTTCTAAGGATTTACAGATTTTTAAATACTAGTTAAAAGTTGGAAAACTTTCATACATGGATCTAGTAAGCATGTTGAAAAGTCTGACTTTCATACTGAATATAATACAAGACATTAAACAGTGAATTTTTTTATAAAGGATAGTCCAATAAAGCTCATTGACCAGGATTCGAGCACCGGACCCTTCGCTCACAGGGCGAATGCTCTCCCAACTATCTGGCCGCTTTTGAATTTTTCTCCAAAATTGTGTCCGTTTCGTTACACAAAGTTATGTTAATTTCATAAATTTCTTCTAGGTGTTTAAGCCTCGTTTCAGCAGATTTTCAGTAATTTACAGTCGGGAAGTTTAAAGTCCACCGTTCCTTGGAAGAGCTAGGATCATAGGCTCCTATACTCTATAAGAAACTGCCAATTCTCACATCTCACATAAAATCAGGTCGGTAATGAGTCTCGAGCCCATGACTCTAAATCAGTGTGTATTTAATTGAAGATGTTTAAGAAAATAATAAACCAGCAACTGACCAAACGTATGTATCAAAACTGCTCAACTTTCAGGATCTATTACGCTCGTCCAAACAAAATATGATAAATGCCTCAACTGTTAGCACGGGAAATGCATTTTTCCTTTTATAAAATCTTTCTCGGCTGGCGGACACTCTTGTCTTTTATACACATTTTCTCATAGTATCATGCCCAGTGAAAACTGAAAGCATCATTTTGTCATGGGTTCAAGCTCTACTATCGCCCATGTTTTTTCATGTGAGAAAGATTGCAATTTTAAATAAGGACAGTGTTCTTCAATTTAGTACAGGTTCAGCAAAGGACCGGTGGTGAAATAAACTATCCGCCTGCAAACATAACTGAAATGCGGTTGGTGTTGGTGTTAAACCCCAAGGAACAGAAAGCATAGTCACTAACCTTATTCTTACCTTTCTTTCTAGACAAAACATTCCAGATAGACAAAGGTTTGAGCTCCTGGGAGACTCCTGATAATGAAATGGTGTTCAATTACAATATAACACGTGAATTAGAGCACTTAAATCTGTCACAACCAATCAAAAGGTAGGTTACTTAATTTGGAAAAATCTCGGGCAAATCAATTCTATAATCTGTTAATTAAATTGAACGTTTCCTATTGCTACGTTTGTCTGGGACCAATCAAAATAATAAAATTTTTCTAGAGTCTGCAATCACGTGAAGGATATTTGCTTCAAAAACGTGTATCAGCAAAACGCTTATTCTCTGGTAACATTTACATTGATATATCATATAGACGGAGTACAATGACGAGTAAACCACTTTAAACATTACTTACTTTTTGGTCTTAAAAGACGCAATACTAGTATGTATTAGTTTAAATTTGCAAAATGTGTTTTGATTATAACTTTTAATGTTACTCATTTTTAAACGTGCAAATTGCTTGTTTCAGAATGCTGTCAACCACCCTACATTTCACACTACATTCTGTTCGTTCACATCAAAAAAGTAAAAAAGCAACGTGTTTGCGTGTAGAAGGTTGGGTACGTCATTAAATGTTATACATTTAGGAAATAAATTTTACTTTTAAGTTGATATACCGGGTAGTTAATCATGGTGTGGAGTTTGGAATCGTAATAATGCTATCACTAAAGTAGAAGGTCTGAACGACAAACCGGGATATAGTAACCAATAGAAATTTGAAATAAAACATATTTCCATTCTAACACGTTGACTTGGAAATAAATGTCGATTTATTGTATAACGCCAAGCTCAGTGATGTGCCATATGGCTAGACAACGCAAGAACATGTTGGCTGTGCCCAAAACTTTTTCTCTCCATTTTTATAATTATGGCATTACTTGCAATAAATCATATTAAATGAATCACTTTAAATTTACAATAAATTTCATGTTTTTATGAGTGTTCTGTGATAAAACGGCAGATTTTATCAATACCAGCTCAACTATTTTTAGTAAAGTCATCTGCATTTATGTGTATAACGTCCGACTTTGAGGAGCTCAAATCCTTCTTTCGTTATATGAGACGATATGGAGGTAGTGTTACAATTTGTATTTGATAGATGTCAAACGTCATCCATCATAAAGGAAAACTTAAAATAAATACCGTATGCAATACCTAATCCAATGTATTTCTGTAGATTTAAGAACTGATTTGGTTTATCGTAGAGTAATCCGAGTTTGGAGTTCTTATGCATAAGAATATATCACGAAGGCCGAATGTCTGAGCGATATATTATAACGCAATAGAACGACAAACGAGGGTTATTCTCAGATAAACCAAACTTAAATACTTATTATTTCAACACGACTTATTTGAAACAACCTTTTTAAAAATGAAAGAACTATTTCCATCGCACATAAATTACACTTGCGTGCTACGCACCTAAATTTTGCGTTGAAGTTTCGACTGCTGGGATTTGGGTTACAAACTGTAAACTATAATTTGATATCGATTATGAATTGATTTTACCAATGCAATAGGTAAAGTTTGCTGATCCGGACAATAATGGACAAGTGACCGTAGATCTGGAAACAAAAACCAGTCAAATTACATGTCTAGATATGAACATATCCGTACCAGGTAGGAGCCTTCTCTAATGTGTCCATGTTTCGTTTACATTTCTTTAAGATTCTCCTGTCAATTCCAGTTACGTTTCAAAAACATGCTCGACTTTCCAGTCTATTTCATTTACGTTTCTCACCTCCGACGTCATCGCCAACTTCTCTTTAAATCTTGCCTTCTGTGTCAAACTCAATCACGCTTTAATTTCCTTTCAATTTCCCTTACGTTTATTTGACATGTTTGACTTCCCTGTTAATTTACTTTACGTTTTCTTAAGCATGTTCGACTTCCCTGCCAGCTACAATAATGTTTCGGTAGCATGGTCGGCTTCCGTGACAAATTTAAATACATTTCTTTAGAGTGTTGACTTACCTGTAAGTTTCACTTAAATATCATTAGCCTGCTCGACTTCCCTGTAAGTTTCACTCGTGCTTGACTTCACTGTCAATTTCATTTACGTTTCTTTAGCATGATTGACTTCTCTGCCAGTTTAAGTGTTATATTTCTGTAGCATGGTTGCTTACGTGTCAATTTTAGATACGTTACTCAAGAGTGTTGACTTACCTGTAAGTTTCACTTAAATGTCATTAGCACTCTCGACTTCTCTGTAAATTTCATTTACGTTTCCTTAGCATGTTTGACTTCTTTGTTGGTTTCACATAAATTCTTTTAAACTTTAAAGTTCATTTTCATGTTTTCAGCGTGTACGACTTCCGTATTAATTTTATACACGTTTCCTTCGCATAATGCAATTCCATATTGTTTCCACTTGCCTTTATCAGAAATTTGCAGTTACTCTAGCAGAACACCGTTTGCCATGCTTAAACGTTTGATCACTGATCGACTGTTTTAAACTATTTCAGATTTGGAACTGGAAAACACATCTGAATCTATCGGGATGGCTGTTATCATGTTCACGATCTTATCAATAATACTGACAGTACTGACTCTGGTCTTTGCCGCATTTACTTTTTGGGTATGCCTTTTTATTTACAAGACTTAAGGTATATACATGGAATTTGTTAGGAAAACAGGGAAAATAAGAACTAGTATTCAACACCGAAACCTGTAGCGTACCTTACACGGTCTCCTCGGCAGTTGCGGATGTGTTACTATATGTTGTATGCACAGACATCACTATTGAATGCTGTTTGTCTGTAAATTGTATGATGAAACGTACAGCACGAAAGTACACGACGATGTTTATATACATGATGTGCGTTTATTATCTACATGAATGTAGAAACGTTCTATACGAACCTCAAAAATAGTTTCTCAGTTATAACTACTAACGTATGGGTCAATTAGGGTTATGAGGTAAAATCCGGCAATCAATGTTGGCTCTTTGTGATAAAATTTCTTACTGAGAAGGTCCTTCCCAGGAACAACGATAGCGTGAACTGCCCACCCATGAAATTTTTCGAAACAGGTGTTTAAATCTTTGTTTAAAAGAGCAGCCGAGTCTGGGCATTAATGCTTTATTTTGTTTTTAACTGACTAACTTAGATATAGTGACGCTTTCGTTTCCGTCTTTCGCTTGGCCAGATATATAGTCTGTAGACCCCTCCTTTGATTGAAACTGTTACACAAGTCTGCCTTTTGCACAAAATAGACGAACCATATCAGCGTTCTTGTATCCACCGTGTGAAAGCTTTAAAAAAAGCGACAGATAAATGTTGTCGATAAAACAAATATCTGGCAACGTCCATAGGGAGGTTAATGGTGTTATGACAACGGATTGTTCTATTATTTTAATTCTATAAATTTCATAGATCGTACTACATAGTGAACGTTTTTGCTACTATTCTATAATATTTATAAAGATCATTAGTTTGTCTACAATACTTGTTAATGTCCAACATTTGGGTAAAATGTCAATCCGACGGCAGTTATATAGTCTGTCATACACCGAACCGCAAAATAAACGCAACACATTTCTTTTTTGAATATGTCCGCCGTAATTATATTTTACTGACGCAAACGTATTTGAATATTATTTATACATGTAAAATATTACTATGCCACTAAAATATATTGAAATAATCGTACCGTGACACCTGACTGGCACATTAATACAAAAAGCACGTTTTGCACGTGCGCGTTGAAATTAAGTAATTTTTTTTTTAAAATCGATAATTTCTTGACCAGTTACGATTTTACAATTAAAAAACACCCCAAAATATATTTAGCTGACATAAATTGTATTTTGCAATGCCACGACTTCCGGATAATTTGCGAAATCAGGCTGTCGGGATACACGAGATACACGAGATATTGACAATGTGTGAAAATTGAACTTGTGGGTAATGAACTTTGACATTATGAAATCCGGGTTATCTGTTGTTATATTTTAATGAAATTTACACAGTATGTAGGTAAGGTACCAATGAAATGAAATAAACTCGTTATTTATCATTTGAATTGTTTATTTTCAAATTATATGTGTTTCCCCAACTGTTGCGTTTATTTTGCGGTTCGGTGTATTTCATAGGTTTTCCTGAATGATCTCCGAAACGGCGAGCTTGATATATAGCAAACATAGATATTGATCATATGTGGTCATCCTCTGCAATACTCTGAAAAGCAAGAAGAGAATGTAAACAAGAAATTCTAACTTTACCCCGTTTCATCTATAAAATTACGCAATGCGCGCAAACGCAAAAGTTACAGATCCGCCTGTCGTTTATAACGCTTGGACACGGTGATACCTAGCTATTTGAATAATCCAGTTGTTTTCAGAAAACTAAGCAGTTTATGAAGAAACACTACAGATCATACTACGGAGCTGCCGTCGATGATGAGTCAGATCTCCCAGCATCAGAATACTTTCGGTTCATAAAATTCTGGGACATAACTGTTCTTCTCTGCGACGGACTTACATTATATGGAACTATATGGATAGTTTTCAATACAAGGGTAAGGCTTTGAATTTTATTTTTTATCACTCTTAGAAAATGTAGAATTTTTTATGATTGATTTGAATCCCCTTACTTGAATCTGACGGGAACTTCAACAAACCTTTCGGCTTGGCATACCGAACAATTCTCATCATAGACATTGTATCTGAACCCCTGTGGCTCAGAATCTGATAAGCCACCAGTCGGTTAAATCGATTAGTCACAGACGATAAAATTACATTGAATTATATAGGAAAATAATTTATACATCGGTTAAATAAACCTTTCCCTTTTCACTTCAATATTTTCCTTGATATGACATTAAAATTTATTTAAATGTCTTTCCAACAGTATATTTGATAACAATTTAACTAATTATCTTCTTGCTTCAATTTCTTTTTGAAAACTGTGACTAGTTTTCCTATAGACTCTATATACATCTTTGGTCAAATTAAACGGAACACCAGTTTTAACTCATGATTTTGTACGGAAAAATAAAGTCTTATTCTTTTTCCTTGATATTTTTGGAGAGTACATCTTATATACATTATGAAAATTCAATTTTTTACAGAATGAGATGAAATCTTCTTGCTTCAAAACTGTTTTGAAAATTAAGATTTTCACTATTTCCCGGCGTCAGGTACTATATACAAAGTGGTTGCGTGTGATTAGCATTGCATAGCAATCGTTGATGTTAAGTCTGTGTAGTTGAAATTTTGCTAGTTGCCAATTAAAAACAAAATTGAAAGAAAAATACTTAAAAACTTTAAAAAATTTCTTTTCTTAGCAGTATGGTCATTTCCTGACACGTTACTGCGGAAAAATGATTCCAATGCACTATGAAATGACAACTAACAAGAATCGATTGCTTTCGATTTTTGTAAAATTTGCATACTGAGATGGCATTACTTTGAGTTTTAGATCGGTGTATAATATGTATCAGTGACTCGTGTCGACGTTTAAATTCAAATGAAAAAAAATATTTTAGAAACAAAACATGTAAAAAGAGAGTTGAACACAAAAAGGCTAAGTGAAGGCAACTTCTTGTCGTACATTACCGAAAAAGAAGACAGTGTTATTACTAAAGTTTTACCAGAAACTTACGAGGCTGAACGGATAATTACAAAACAAGAGCTGTCCCTCACAAGTGACGAATGCCCCCGAAAGAGGTGCCTCACAGCGACACATCCGCTTGATGTGCTAGACATTTGTGCCAAGTTATTTTAAAATCCTTCAAAGCATAATAAAGTTATAGTCCGGACACAAATGTATGCATATATACAGGATTCCATTACCTATAAACTCTAAGTGTGACCTTGACCTTTGTAGTAGGGATGTGGGTCTTGCACGCGACACGTCGTCTTGATGTGCTAGAAATTTGTGCCAAATTATTTTAAAATCCTTCAAGGCATGACAAAGTTACAGTCCGAACACGAATGTGTGCATATATGCATATATAGAGGAATCCATTACCTTCAAACTCTAAGTGTGACCTTGACCTTTGAGCTAGGGACGTGGGTTTGCACGCGACACGTCATCTTGATGTGCTAGACATTTGTGCCAAGTTATTTTAAAATCCTTCAATGCATGACAAAGTTACAGTCTGGACACGAATGTGTGCATATATGCATATATAGAGGAATCCATTACCTTCAAACTCTAAGTATGACCTTGACCTTTGAGCTAGGGACGTGGGTCTTGCACGCGACACGTCGTCTTGATGTGCTAGACATGTGTGTCTATTTATTTGAAAATCCTTCAATGCATGACAAAGTTACAGTCCGAACACGAATGTGTGCATATATAGAGGATTCCATAACCTTCATACTCCAAGTGTGACCTTCACCTTTGAGGTAGGGATGTGGGTCTTGCACGCGACACGTCGTCTTGATGTGCTAGACATGTGTGCCAAGTTATTTTAAAATCCTTCAATGCATGACAAAGTTACAGTCCGGACACGAATTTGTAAGTGGGGACGCACGGACGGACAGACGGTCAGACGGACAGACGGTGCGATTTTAATATGCCACCCTTCGGGGGCATAAAAAGA
Source organism: Saxidomus purpurata (assembly GCA_022818135.1). Lineage (NCBI taxonomy): Eukaryota > Metazoa > Mollusca > Bivalvia > Venerida > Veneridae > Saxidomus > Saxidomus purpurata. The sequence goes on along the minus strand of JAFMSR010000001.1, from coordinate 26,697,510 downwards.
ATCAAAGTGCTGTGAGCGCTGAAGGCCTGGGGGCTATAGGTTAACTCCCCGAAAAACAACTTTTGGCCTACGTGTTTTGCGCTGAATCTTACCTAAAGCGCGGATCGAAATGTGCAGAGGACGAAATTCAATATATGACACAGAATGAATGATTCACAAATATATGGGTGGCAGGGAAGTTTGTTTTATTATAAAACGTACGTTAAATGAAAAATAATCACATAGTCAACATTAAAAAAATGTTTAAGCCAATAAAAATAATTCGATCTGCGCTTTGTACAACTTCAAGCGATATGATCTGATGATATGGATCGAAAATTATTGTGTACCAAGGACAAGACCTTGAAACAGAAATAAACAAAGCAATACCAGCAATGAAATATAAATACAGTACTGTACAATGTGTATAACAGAGAAAACCAAAAATGATTCTGGGTTACCTTGTAGTTGTAATCGGTGAAACCGTTCACTGGGCCTTGACATGCAGCGTCCTCGATAAATGGCGGGTGATTTTGATCACGTGAGTTCCTTCTCGGGAATGTACGTAAATTATATCTTTTTTTTAGAGACATTTATTTTAAGTTAAATATATATGTAATCGTTCGTAAATAACAAAGTTGTCAATGAAATAACATCGGAAATTTGAAAATCAAACTACAAACTCTTATATATCGAGCTTCGTACGTTTCCGTAAATTTCGGTAAATATCCGTACTTTCCCGTGATATGCATATGACTATCTTCCGTAATCAGCTAACAGCGCATTAATTTCTAAAACAGAAAAAAATGTGTAATGCAGCCCGTAAGCTATATACCTTCCTGCAGTCGTTTGAAGTTTTATGTACTGTTTTTATTTGTAATATGTTCTTATCATATGCGACATTCAAACAGAAGATTGATCTGGTCTGTCTTGCACTACTTTCGCATAGCGCATATTTACAGTTGTTATTCGCACATAGCACAGTTAAATTTCTTGCAGTGTTTGAAATGTGGTATACTAACTTAGGCCTAGGGGACTTTCAGTCCCCAGGCCAAAAATGAGTTTCATCCTTAAAAGTGTAACTCATTTAAAATATTTAAACTGAATCAAGGACGAACACTAATTTTTACTTTATATATATTTATTGTATAAACAATAAACTTAAACTCAATGCGTTTATTTGTGATCTAATTTCCTGAATCTATAAACTTGTTAATTGTAAAAGTCTTTTTAAAATAACTAGCACCAGATGTGCCTCGTCTCAGTATGCAACTGTGATAAGAATCTTTTATCTCTTTACAACCGAAATGATTGTATTACTAGTTGGGAAATATATCTGACCAGCTAGTGCGGGAGCATGATAATATGAAATCGTTAGAGCTATTACAGAGTTTCTTGTTTGATATTTAATAATTCAGAAAACAAATTTACATAATAAGTAATCTAAAACTTGCGTCATGAAAGACAGCTGCTGTTGAAACACGATAAGCTTTAATAGTGATAACATATATTATCAGATCATATCAACAGGGCATAATATATTGCAGAAAACAGATAAATGCACTGCTGATTTTTATTGGTGATAATTAGCTTAACATCTGTGTTTCTTTAAAGAATAGTAAATTGATATTAATTATAAGTATATGTTCAGTAATATTTTTGCACTGATTCAGGACAAATATTGTCTAAAATGTCCATTGCAGAACTTAAAAATAAACTTGAAGCGTATGTTATCACAACAAAATTCAGAAAACAAGAAAACCTTTAGAACTTTTGCGCAAAGCTGTTGAAAATTGATTACATCAGGAGATAACCTGATTGCTATGACCTTGATTATTTACACTATAGTAGATTCCCGGAGATATTTTAGCAAATCAATAGTTACGGTGTATATTGCTAACACTTTTACATCATCACAACTTGAAATATGTGTATGCTTGATGCTTTTCTATATTGGTATTTTCACATTCCTTTAAAATTTGAATACGGAATGATTGTTATTAAGTATGTTATTTAGTACCATCATTATGGAAGTTTATCAGAAATAAACTCGAGAAAATACGATAATCAAGGTCATTTAGTTATATATACATGATGACCTTACATATGTCCACTCGTCATTTTAAAATTTACAAAAGCAACAAAAAGTACACGTAACAATAAAAAGTTAAATTATAATAACTGTAAACAATTAAAATACAAAAAAAAGTTTATTCTACATTAATTAAAGTTTTTCAGATTTACACTTTATTTTTGTGTTACTTCACAAAATATTCAAAACGTTATAAATATCTCAATTGTTTAAAACCAAATGAGTGTGCAGACATAAGTTTTATAAACGAAAGTCTTAGTCTTAGCTGGTCGTGCAATATTCTTATCTGCGAGATCCCGCTCGCTCATATTGAATCCATGTGCCACCAAGGGAGGAAACAGTTATATCTGGGGCGCTTACTGATATGGAAAATACACGTTTATCTCCCCATGATAAATGATGAAAATAGTTTGACATGGAACTTTTCATTACTCTGGAAGACGTCAACAAACATTTCATATGTAATTTGCAAAAACGTCTTTAATTACAAAAACAATAAGCTGAACAGCATGAGCATAAGCCAGGGGTTAAATAAAGATTAGCTGATAAGATGAACGCCATGTTAGGGAAACCCATAACTGTCTTATACAAAGATTACATACATGTATAAACAGGCGCTGAATCCCTTTCACGAATGATATTGTTTACATACTAATAAATAGCGGACAAAATAATAAAATGTGTAACCGTTTACATCTCTAATTTGCATTTCATCCACTGTCAGTATCGCCCTATATATTGTTGTTACTACTTGATAAATATGATACTACATGTAGTATTCATTTAAGATGGTAACGGATTTTCATATAAAAGATTCCATATTTTCTCCATTCATATGGTTTCTTATTTATCTATATTGTAGCACAGTGAGTGGGAGCTGGAGGTGCTAGATTCTAATGCAGTATGCCTGGGTGTTGGCTGTATCCTAGCCTGGCTGAGTATTCTCCGATTCTTCAAATTTCATAATGAATTCCATGTGAGTTTTTAGCAAATTGAAATGTGTTTGAGTAGGCATAGATATATATTGATAAGCCATTCTATACATATTTCTACGTATTTCAAGCACTAAATTTTCCTCAAGCACTTAATTTTCCTTAAAGACGGGTCGTTCTGCGGCAGGAAATGATACCTTTTATGCCGTTATTCGCCTTTTCCCATAGACATTATAGTTTTACTGTTTGAATTGGTTCAAAAGCTTGTTGTGTTATAATCAGGCATTCTCAATTTTATATGACATTGTAACATTAACCCAAAACGTAAAATTATTTTGTTTTCAGTTGCTTTTTAGCACGTTATACCGTGCTTCCTGGAATGTGGTTGCATACTTGCTATGTGTTAGTGTTTTATTTGTTGGATTTTGGGTTTGTGGATATGTCGTGATGGCACCCTACCACGTCAAGGTTTGGAGATTACGTTAATTTCAAAATGTAATATTTATCACAATTTCTAACAAATTTGCAGTAGATATATGCACTAAGAGCAGACCTAATCAGTATTTAGGTAAGATGAAATAAGAAGGTATTTATTTGCCTAACTAAAGTCATTGCAATATCAGGCATTACATTATATCTCCGAAAGCTGACTTCCTTTTGTTTTGGAACATACCAGCTACGTAAAAGATGCTTAAATTGACGCAATGCTTATCAGCAAAAAAACCTGTCAACTTAATAAGCATTTACAATTGATATAAAGGCTTAAGATTTCTCTGTAATACACAGTTCGATTGAGAGAAACTATATTGATATCATGCTTAATATTGTTTCAGTTTCAAACGCCATCAGCTGCGGCGGAAACTTTGTTTGCTCTTGTAAATGGAGATGAAATATATGCTACGTTGGCCATCCTAGACAGTGATAAGAGTGGTGGTAACTGGGTGTGGTGGTTCTCTAGATTCTATATCGGAGCTTATGTTGCTATTTTTACCATCGTCGTCATCAATCTGCTGATAGCTCTGTTTAACAGCGCATATGACACAATCAGGGTATTATTTTTTTTCTGTGTATAGGATAAAATGTCAACGTGCAAAATTAAAAATAAGGTAAAGGAAGACATTTTAAGTTTAAGGAACGGATTGATGTGTGGCATTATCAATGATTATCCCCCTTCCTGATCGATTATTCCCCTTTCTTTTTGATTAACCTCCTTTATGAGCTGAAATTACATTTACAATTGTTTCAGTCCTACTACGAGAACAAGCCAGACGAAAGAGAGCTCAGCTCGTTGGACAAAGCTCTACGATGTGTTCTGAAACCTCAATCTGAATGTGAACCAGAAGCAGGGGAAAGCAGTCTACGTTCTTTCATAATTGATCTGATGTCTGAGACGAGGCAACTTCACAAAGACGAAATTTCATTTAGGAAAGAACTTGCAAAAATTGCACGTGTATCTAAAAAGGATGTAGTTCTTCTGAAGCCAAAAACATTGAAAACTTTCATGGAAGATGAAGACGACAAGAGAAAAACGATTAAGTGCGGCTGTGTGTATTGTTCGCTTACCCTGTTTTCAGGGAAAGACAATTCCACTTAAGGCAATTGATGGTTTAAGAACATAGATTTAAGCGCAAACCAGACAAAGCTCGTCCGCATATGGCTTTATGTAATGAGACATTTATAGATTTAATGACTGGCATAGCTAAGGTCAAAAGAAAAATGTGTGTTTTCCGGGCTCCCGACTGACCTTCACATTTTAAGCTGCCGACCTCAACCTTTATTTTCGATAAAATTATCAAAACGACCTGTTCATAAGTGTTTTTCAGAGCGAAAAACGATACATGATATAAAAACAAACTGCCGACCGACATTAATTATTTTGGCATAGAGACCGGAATCACACATGTACATGTTTTTATTTTGCCTAACGATAACATAAGCTATTGAGTCAAGTATATAACACTGATGCTTGTACAGGGACAAAACTCATCATATTGGTCACAAGCAATCATGGAGTGTGTATCAATTTAATGTATTTGTTTCACTACGAAATACCAAGGTACTTATTTCCATTGCGGTCCTTTTTTTTAAAGAAAAAAACAGATAAAAGTGAATACGGGTACAAGACCCTAGTTCTTTTACGAATAGACCCCTTGGTTCTTTTTCTTTTTACATGCCCAATATATAGCACCGATACACGCGAGACTACCTCTGGGTTTCTAACCATTTCATCTCAGATTAGTAAACTTTGAAAAACGTTTCTGAAATTTCAAGTGTCCCTGCCAAGAATCGAACCGGGGACATCTGGATTTGTAGTCCAGGGCGGAACACAGTGTTAAATTTGTAATAAATTAAATGCGATTGTTAAAGTTGTTTAAAACACGAAACACAGCGTTCCGAAATTTGTGGAAATGTGATTGTTAAAGCTATTTAAAACACGAAACACAGTGTTGCATAATTTATGGAAAATTTGATTGTTAAAGCTATTTAGAACACGAAACACAGTGTTCCGAAATTTGTGAAAACGAGACTATTTATGCAGTTAAAAACACAAAACACAGTGTTCCGAAATTTGTGAAAATGGGACTGTTAAAGCAGTACAGAACACAAAAGACAGTGTTCCGAAATTTGTGAAAATGAGACTGTTTTGGAACACAAAACACAGTGTTCCGAAAATTGTTGAAATGTGATTGTTAAAGCAGTTTCCTTCTGTTGTCGTTACGCTGCAACCATTGTTTCTTGTACTTTAGATATACCGGATCCCTAGTGTATTTTATTTGTCCTTTATTCTTTACTTGACTTTACTCTTATTTAATCACTTCATTTTAGTTTTCTACTGCTTAACTGATCTAAAATATGCTATAATTGTAAACATGTAATATTATTTGAATGTGTGTGTGTGAAATATTATTGCTTTAGTGTGTGAATTGTTAACTTGCTTTATTAATGTGCATTGTTGAAAGGAAGATTGTTTATTTGTCATGTAAGGCGTACTGTTTATTGCATTTTGAATGGAATCCTTTGTTGCCAGCCACTTCAAAATAGAACCAGGGACGTGGGAGGAAAATGAATAATACCTTTCTATCTTAATTACAGCGTATCTTTATGTATACAAGAATGATAATTAAAATTAAAAGCAGATTGCATTTTCTAGTAAATGTAGTCGTAGAAGCACTGTGCCGAATTGTCCTCGCACGCTTTCCGGTAAAGTTACTAGTACCGTCACTTGTAAATCCGGAGAGGTACCAAGAACGACGGGCCTGCAGTATGGGTAACTATGTTGAGCGAAAATTAAAGCTAGTCCATAAATTAATTTAATTAATTAATGTCTGAGTTCTTATCAGAAGATATTAGAACTGGGCTTGCACGGGGATCATAGAAATGCACACAAGGGGATGCAAACATTGTATGCTGTGGCGTCTACTTCACGATGTAACTACGCATTGAACAGCTTTAATAATAAAGCATTTGGCGGTCTGGGAAACTCAATATTCTTTTAAACTCAGAGCAATTTTGTATCGATTTTATATATATTATCGACGCGAAACTGCAAGCCTTTTTCCAACTCAAAAATATTTGAAATCATAATTTTGCATAACTCACAGATTCTTTCAGGTGAAACTCCCTCTACCATATTGATCGTAGGGTCATCAATTATTACTGCTGCATCTTATAGAGCCCGTTCCCGTCCGGACGGTATAAATTTAGGTCTGTCAGCTTATGGGAATCATTAAGGTGTATGAAAATCAATCATGTAAAAGACATCATGAAACATTTGTTATTATTCAATGATTCTCCAAATTCCTTGTTTTGAACTTGAGGAAATGACCTGGGTCTCAGGTCAACAGTTGAACTAACGTGGAACATTAATTAATCCACAACGATGAGCAAAGTTTACAAAACATGTTACCAAATACCAAATTTGTGTGATCGAAGGAGTTGGAGATACATTGCTTTCAATTATGTCGCAAATAAAATCAGAAAACGTGTTAATAGCTATATGTGGGCATATGTTATAAAAATGGAGGTGCATATATTAAATACCCAGACATCACTGAAAACAGATTGTTTTTCAGTTCGGATGATACCCTTTTATCTCCATTAGGATATATGACATAACACTTAATGCGCTCTCAGTGGCTATTTATACGTTTTCTCGTTCCAGGGGTTACATTTTTCCGCTTTCATAAATCGTTATGATTGGCCATTGCTGGACGTTTCTATAGACAGATCGGACCAGTACGCGGACGCTACCAGTACGCGGACACTTCCGTTTTCGGCGTTTTTAAATCAAAGAATCTTTCTTGCATTATTTTAATAATTACATAATTTTATTCGTAGAGTATCAGTTCTTCTTCCGGTATAATAAATGTATTCTTACATTTCCCGATTTTTAACTGGCAATCAAACAAACAGAGAGGAACCCAAAAGGTAAATGTAAAAAAATCATGTTTTTCGCTAATAAAGTAGTAATATTAATAACGAAACCCTATTGTAAGAAAATTCGAAGTTTTTAATGATGATAGCTCTTTTATTAAAGAGATTGTATAAAAATTTCACCACGAAGCCTAAAATGTGGCGTCAATTGAGAACGGCATGCTGATCATTTAGGTGCATCTGCACCAGTTACACAAAGTTTTTCTTCTTCTTTTGACTTGTTGGATGCATAGTTCAAGTTCTAGAAAAACGCAATAATCCATAAATTGACAAGTTTGTTACTTTGATGGACGTAAAATTAAAATTCATGGGAAATTGGGTGATGGATCATTTTAATTATGCACACGTACGATTACGAACTACGCACTCTATGTCCATGGCGTACCTCATGTGACTTAAATCAAATGGACAAAATCTTTTTTTTCAATTATTAAACACTTGAATTCTTAAAAAAAGAATCATTAACAAATATTTTCAAGGATCTAGACTATTCGTTTCATTCCGTTTTCTTCCAACAAGAGGGTGTCCGCATACTGGTCAAATCGTTTGATTGCTAAAGGCCGTGACCATACCTCGTGCAGAGCCAGACTGCGCATGCGCAGTGCGTTGTTTACACGCACAACTTTCTGTAAATTTTCGAACAAGGACTTATCTGAATAGATATGAAGACCGGATGATTTGACACAACAAGTAGGTTGCCGGAAAAAGTGTCCGCCTACTGTTCTGGTCTGTCTAGTGTATTACAACACTTGAACTGGACTATTTTATACTACCCACTTTGGCGGAAGGACCTCTCGCTGTTAGATGGTCCGTTCGGGCCTGTTTATGGCATTAATAGCATAAAATTATGTTTTTGCTACCGTTGCTGGAGCAAAACGCTATCATGAAATATTTGAGTTTAAATATGCATGTACTTTAAACATACCAGACATGGCCAATAATTGCCACAATTTAAAAATATAAAACTAATTTTGAATAACTGTTTTTCTGTTTACAACTGTTACAACTCTTTAACTCTTTAATTCAAATTTTCGGCAATATTGCCTTTCAAGAAATTTGTCTGCACTTTTTAAATTCACATGTTGGTCATATTCATGACAAGCTTAGAAATGAAAAAAACAACAAAACGTCAGGAAATGACGTCACGTCCTAATGACGTCATATACACTAAGCGTCCAAATGACGTTTCCCGTACCAAAACATATTTTAGTTGATACATAGTCCTGTCTTGAATGCACTTATAAATCATATTAATATGAAATTAGGCACTGCCTAACAAGCGGAAAAGCCCTTAAATATGACAGATTTTGATAGACTTGAGAGAAGCTGTGACTTTTTCATTTGACCGTACCGATGATCCATGTTTTGCCAACCAGAAAGTCACAACAAGGCAATGGATCGGAAATAGCTTCTAAAATATATAGTCGACCTTTTAGAATAGACTTTCAAACCCCATGACACTTTGACATCTTGAGCATTTTAACTAGACAATTCATGAATTAAGGTATCCAGTTGGCAAGTGAGACCTCTGGCATAATTTGAGTATTTCAATCACATTACATGTATCACAGGTAAAATCTGCATGTATTCTATAGAATTTTTTACCGTCCTGCATTCATTCCTTAAGAACTCTGACATGTCAGTTGTCTCCATTTATGTATAACCCCATCTGATGGGAGTTTTTGCTTACGTGAATATGTTTGAGTAGAAACATATACATATTATTTAAATTTGAAGTCTTTCAAAACAACTTTGAACGTAAATTTAATTGTAAATAACAGTCTGAACTCTTTTAAATGATCTTCATGAATGATGGAACTCCTTTGTTCTTAAAAAGATTGACAACCAGAAGATCAAAGACCACGATGATGCATACTTATATGCATGTGCAGTTGTGCACACAACACATACATGTATATCATAATTTTCTAAAATTAATATTCTTGAAAGAAAAACAGGGAAGACACTGACACAAAGGCCTATTACATAATGAAATAGCATAGATGTCAAAAAGGTGTGTGTCAAGTACCTGTGGTTCAATTAAACAAACATCAACTTAATTTTTTTAAAAATGATCCTAACATTTTATAAATGGTGCTTTAAGCAAATGAGTTGTGTCTTAATCTTTCATTTACTGTGTACCCAGTCTTTTGCATGAATTGAAAATCAGCCAGTCAAGCAGAGGCTGCATAATCCTTATACAGCTTTGAGAATAATGCTTGATGCATTATACAGAAGTAACAGTTATAGATGCAAATTGTTCGTATTTCTGTATCGAAACGTAATTGGGACGAATCGTCAGACATCTGTGACGTCACTATAGAGATAAATATAACGGAAGTCAGTGATGAGTTTTTGAAGTTACTTTTATTTGTACTTGCATGTTTTTGCGGCAATTCTCTTGAATTAAGGTGTAAATAACACTTTTGTTATTTTTGCAAACTAAATTTGTTCAAAACAAAAAACACCGTTATGGACATTTAATCGTTAATTTATTTTCAACCATTCCGTTACTTAACGCACATTCACCGCGGCGTTATTTTTGCCCACAATGCATCATCATGGCGCTGCCCATTATCAACTTCCGAAAAGGCTTCACTTTTCAAAAACTGATGGTATATGTAGAAGTATATTGGAAAAGTAGGATTTTTTAACTTGCTACTTACTGACATGCTTTATACGTGTTATACGCATTACCTATAGGGCGGAAACGCCCCGTCGGCTTCGCCGACGGGGCTTTCCCGCTATTACACATATGTTTAAGTCATAAAGAGTCATATTATCTAACTTAAATTGTAGATCCCCTCTGCAGCATTTCCCAGGTTTTCTTAGTATTTAATTTTCTGCAGTTGATAATCATTGTCTCAAATTTTGCATGAAAAGTTCAAATATAGAATTTTTTAGATAAAGTTTATATATACCTACCTCTATGACAGTTAATTTCTAATATTTTCTAATATATTCATAATACTCCTTTCTATTTATAGAATGACAACACCACATTATACAGCAGTAAGCGCATGCCGAAACTAGGATATACAAAAAGGGAATGAAATTAGCTTTAAGTGTCGGGCATAAAATTTTGAGTTTTAAATATTTAGAGGATGATACACAGCTTAGCCGGGCCGGGACGTTATAATCAGCCCGCATCGGCTTAAGCCCGAGTGCTATTATGCGACTGACGGCTGATAATACGTCCCGGCCTGACTAATTCGTGAATTAACGTCCATAATACATATCTTACATATTAGTCAGTTTTCTATCATACAAATGTACAATGTGTAACACTAATAGATAGGCCAACTACAAAAAAATGAAATGACCAGATCATGTTCATTCAGTGATGATGGTTTGAGGTTACAGTGTTTTCCACACTACATGGCTATTCCTTGAAGTTTTTATCGTTACGCGCCATCTTTTTCCTAGTGTTGATGATATTTTTACTTTCAATAAACTCATGTGTATCTTGTTACACTCCTATTCTAGTATCTTTTCATTCAAGCGGTGACGGCATTTGTAGCCGTTGACGTCGTGTGTCCCTTTTCTGAGGGTCGATTATCGCATAATCGGCCCTCACGCGCGGGGCCATTACTTCATAATACCATGACTGTAAAATTATCATCATAATACTGTACAAATTTGTTACTTTATATAGTAACATTTGTATTATTGTAGATTAACCTTTGACGATTCTGAGCAAATGTCAATTCTTGATTTAAAAAAAGAGCAGATTTGTCACAAATTTAATTATACATGTACATTCTTAACGTTTTTCTGTCGTATATTGTTCAAACAAGGCATAAATGTGTTTTTGTAAATGCTAACATGCATTTTCATATTTTGCTTAGAGGTGTACCATTTAGCAGAACATCACGAGCCTATCATGTTGAAACTCTATCCATTACAAGTATTTTCTTTTTTTTTTTAAAAATCACCAAATAAAGACGAGCGACGAATTTACCGTACTTAACCCTGTAACCTCAAATTAGCAAAACCTGTTATGATAGTTTCGCATATGTTTAAACACTTAAAGTGACATCGACTTTTAACATTAATACAGACACCATTGGCGATCGATAACCCGCTTTACACTTAACGTAGTATAATTGTTTGAATGAATATAGAGGAATTATTGAATTTGGAAATCAGTCCATATTTTGGTATTAATAACGTATGCTTGGTTTATTTATAGTTTAGTGATCAAACTATTACCTGCTCAAAAAAAGAATGATTCTATTTTGACGGGCGATTAAATTAGAGCAGATGTGCTGCAAATTGTGATTATCTAAGCGACTACGAAGCCTGAAGGTTAGTAAATCTTTGTTACAATAATATTTATGATCAGTTAACTTTCTTTGTGAAAAAGTAAAACAATCTTTGATTAGAAAGATTTAAGACCTATTTCTGTTTTGTTATCTTCATTTTACATAGATTTTTGCAATAACAACCATCGCTAAAAAACTATGTTTTAAAGAAATGATAAAAAATACATTGCAAAGATTATGAAATATTAACAGTGTATTGGTAAATACGTAGATGTTATTATACGAGGCAGGTGTGCCTTTAGGCGATATTGGCACACTTTGTGAGCTATTGGCCCGAGGGCTTTAGCCCGAGGGCCAATTTGAACCAAGTGTGCCAATATCGCCTTAAGGCACACCTGCCCCGTATAATTACCTTTTTATTGCATATGTTGAACATCAGTTTTGCTGAAAATGGGAAAAGATAAGACAAAAAGATACAAAACGCACATTCCTGCAATACTTATACTATTTCAGAAAGATAAATGCCATTGAATGAATAAATTATTCACACTATCCACAAAAGCAAACGTGTCAGTTTCCACATTTCGGTGCTCAATAAGCCTAAATTCTAAATTCAATAAACGTTGAGAAAGAGACTTCTGTGTCCTTTCGGCCGCCATTTTCCGTTACGTCTACGTTGTCAATTACGTCAACGTTTTCACGTGCTGACAGTCTAACTTTGCTGCACAGCTGACCGGAAATAGCCTCAATACGAATTTTCTGGCACACTAGCAAGTGTGCCGATATCAGTTATCGGCACACTACGTCACGTGATCGTTTTATCGGCCCGTATCACCGACAATCAAAGGTAAATTTGATACTATATATAGTAACATATGCAATAATTCTTTTTATTCTATTTGGCCTTTCCTTGTATGTTAACATACTCCGAGTTGGGTACATTATAAATCATACAAATATTGTTTTATCTCTAAATGTACGATTCACTTACCGGGACACAGAAGAAATAAAGGTGATATTGCATATTTGAGCAATCAACCAAATTATGGTAGTGTATTCTTTTTGTTGAGCGTCCTTGAAGTGTGTGGACTTTATCGGTTATGTCAATAGATACAAAGCCCGCCATTTAAAAATAAACATCGTTATTAAAACATTCCTTTATATATTACTAATGGTTGAGTTCAATTTCAAAATATTGCCGGTTTCCAAACAAATGAGGAGAATCAATAGCTCTTTCATAGTGACAAAATTAAATCAATAATCAAACAGTTTCATCTCTTTAAGTAACTTCGGTATTGATCTATATTTTGATCAATAGCATTTGCTTTTTATAACATTTGCTTCTTTTTTTAAATTAAAGTATGTCAGTCTGTGGCTTTAAGGTTGTACTTTTGCATTGTACACCGGCAAACGATTTATATTAAGCACTTTGGATGCAAAATTACGTGTAAAAATAATATCTTATCGGCGAAATTGGCCATTATTTGTAAAACAAAAAAAACAAAACAAAAAAAAAATTAAAAATATCCATACAACTGCATCGAATCCGCGGTATTTTTTCAATGATACTGCAAAAAATAAGAAACGCTGTCTAATAACGCTTGTTCGTTGCAGCGACAAATATACGAAAAAAATGTATACGTCAGCATTGTTTTATCGTAAATACAACACAGCTCCATCATTTATCTAAACTTATTATTCTATAAGTAGAGTATTCAAAGTCCCAGAAATACATTGGCAATAAGCTCTTATTTCACTATGAAAGCTGCCTTAAATTAACTTTATTTGTACCAAAACCCTTCAAAACTTTACTTTTAAATCAATGTACATGTTAGAAATATAACATTATCTTTTTCAACGACATTGCAAAAAATGAAAAAAAGGCTTCCTGGCAGCTCTTTTTCGTGAAAAATCGACTTAACTACGAAAGAAACGAATATGTCAACATTGTTTAACAGTGGCTCGAACATGGTTCTACCATAATTTTATCACTATATTTATTTTACAATATCAGTAAATTAAAAAAGATCCTTGGACTTTAAAGTGTCAATGGGACTTAAAGATGAAACTTCAAAACGCCGTTTAATCCACAGAAGCCTAATTGTTGCACATTTAATTCGTTCCACTATGAAAATAATATCTATCGAATGATACTAATGGTTTTGTGTCCTACGTCTCGAAGATATGAAAGATTTGCAAAACAACACACTTTGTTGTGTATACCATATTCCCACACCAGTAATTAGTCTACTTCTTTCTCACCTGACGTTGATAGTTTTGATTGTTTGCTAAGAAAATATATAAACGTATATGGATTTTTTAAATATGAACTGCTATTTTCTCGTTTTGTATAGAACATGGGATCTTCGCCATCTAGGGACCCATTTATTGCTGGACAAAGTCTAGAGCAGGGCTTTATCGAGGACAAAGCCAAGGAAAACATTTCTACAGCTGAGACAAACAGTAATGACATTGATGATACACCTCCCGTCTCAGACATGACGCTGGAATCACACCAAATAAAATCAAACGTATCCCCTGAGCTGCATCACAATCAAACACATCAATCTGAAACAACTCCCGGTGATGAAAACGAGACAAAAGATTGTACAACAGAGGCCGAATATTTCGAGAAATACAAAAATGGAACTTTCGGGCGTTTGAGGACGCTCTCTGTGAAAATCATACACATTGATAAACATTTTTTCACAAACGATAAAGAAACATTGACAAAAATCAAGACTGAGCTCAGGTTTATCGATGCTCTATATTTTTCCGTGGAAGATAAGGGTTTCTCAAGACCTTTATACGAAGGGTATCAGAAAGAATTGTGTGATGTTTTGCTTGAATTGGGTTTGCTTTGTCAATTCGTCAAAATACTTGAGGAAATCCCAAGAGATACCGATTTTAGGTCTGCAACAGATGATCAGAAAAAGGTTGTTAAGATAATCATGAGCCTTCTTTATAACTGTACTGACATCTCTGACCCCTTTGCCAATGCAGTTGCAAAGTCAAGTGTGATAGAGTTTACAAAAAACTTTTTGGATGCAAACTACGATGAATATATTGCAGACGCATCCGAGGTAAATATCATATTGGATTAAACCCGTGCTTCCATGTATAAAAACAATTCCATGCTCAACTGGGTTTGAGCACAAAACGCTTTTTAATTCGTGCACCATAATACTGTTACAATAAGAAACAAAAGTTCAATGATTTAAAAGTGAATTCAGATATTTCTGGAAAACTTATTGAATACACTTTTATAAAGATTGTATAAAACATGTCAGTATTCTAGTCTGAGCATGAGTGTGAGCTGAGCACGAAAATAAGTTTGATAAGCACAGGGCCTGATGTTGTAATTTGATAACTGTGAGTTTTACATGAGCAGTTCGGACCTAATAAAATAATTCTACAGTATAGTGAAAATTTACGATAATGGAAAACCTAAATTTATTCCGCAGTGGTTATACAACTTACTGACATTCATTAAAGTAATGAGCATATCAAAGAAAACGTCAGTCTAAATATTAGCATCTTCAATTAATTAATTAATTACTTAACTGCTGCACAATGTTCCTATTACTTTAATAGGACACTTCGTTTTGAATATCATGTTCTGTACATGCATGTCTTTACTCGCCTGTTGGTTTTTAATCTTATCTTTTGTTTTTTTCGCACAGCCAACTACTATTTGTATAATTAGAAGTTGCCATGGGATTGCCCTTAACGTGTCGATGCGAGAAGCAAATGTTGAGCGTCTCAGGGACCTAGATTACACGACTTCTCTGGCACCTTACCTCAAGTCTACAGACCCAGAAGTCAATATCCCAGTACTTGCAACTTTAGCAAACGTTGTCTCTGAAAGAGAATGTGAAATAATCAGCAATCACATTCTCGCTGTTGCTCAACTTTTGATATTCTTAAATAAAGGTATGGCCGAGGACAGCCGTAGGTGCGATGGATGGTCATGCAAGGAAATTGCTGTAGGTAAAATGCAATATTTTAATTCATCTTAATTTTACATTCATTATGTTAAACAATAACAACGACTAGATTAAATTTGGGTATGTTTATTGGCCATTATACTTTCATATGTTTATCGACAGGCAACCCAATTGTTATCTGTTTTATTTTTACCCGCATTTTCTTATAGATAGTGTTCATGCCTGATCTAAGCGCAAAAGTAACATTCTAACAGACGAGAACAACTATATGATCCTTATGTACACGGACATATTTTTGTGTATATAAAAAAGTGAATAAAAGCAGTTCTAGAAACAACAGTTTTATGAAGAGATAGTGTGGGCCTAGATAGCTCAGTGGTAAGGGCTTTTGCTCCCGGAACGGGAGGACCCGTGTTCGAATCCCAGCCGGAGCACGAGGTGTGTCCTTGGGCGAAGACACTGATACCACACGTGCCTCAGTCTTCCCAGCTGTAAATAGAAAGCAATGATGAAACACTACATCTTGAATAAGTGTTCGAGAACGATTTAATAAGCTACGGAGCTTTCCTCGTAATCGAACTAAAATAAATTTGTATAAACTACTGTATGCATATAGTAAGGTTTAAGAAACATATTTTGTGGTGTCTAATTATTGCAAGAATTTAAAAGGCACAAATAATTGTATGTTGTATGAACATTTATTTCGTGATATTGTCAGGTTAATTTTCATTACAGTTGTACGTCAGCTTGCTAGAAATGATGCCAACAAGAAGTTGTTGTTTGAACTGAAAGCACTCAAGCCTCTCGTTGAATTAGCCAAGTCGAATGACGAAGAGGAACAGCTTGGTGAGAGTCATTGCGATCCATTAAATATTTCCTCTCTATATTGTTGACTTGTCCATCTGTATATTAAGTTCAATGAAACATTTGCTGATCAAACATGTGTTGTAAAACATAGATAATTCACAAAAAGGGAACAAACATGTAAATAATGATATATTTAGAAATAATAAAAGTTACTTCATCGAGAAGTACAACTTAATATTTTCATCCATATTTTATGAAACCCTTTCTCCAAGTATTACTCACATTTGAAGAAAAATTAATTCACACCTGATTATGGTTTATCTTTTTAGAGAGTGTGCTGGCCATTTTAGCCCTATCTTTTGATGACAAAGTTCGAGTTGAAATAACAACAAAAGAAACACTTGGCGTGATTGACGTGTTGCTAGACCTGAAAAAGACTTCTAAGAACAATGCCATAAAGAGTGCCTGCGAGAAGACGTTATGGAATCTGAAAGACGATCTGCTGTCGTCTGCAATTCCATCATATAAAGCAGCAGGTAAAACTGTCGACATTTTTGCTTACTCTTAAAATTTAATTTAAATTTAAATTTTATTTATTCGTCTGAACCTTTTATGAAAAGCATCTTTTATAAAAAAAATATGTTATCAGACGATTATGTTTTACGAAAGAAAATTCATTTTATGTTGCTAGTTCTATGCATTATGTCGCAAAAAAGGCTATGTGAACAGGTATAGAACATTTTTTATGTTTTAAGACGGCAAAATATGTATTGTGCTTACACAACAAAGTCGGATAATTAATAGCAATTTGTTTTATATTGTTCATTTTTTTCTAAACCGGATTTATCTTTTAACGCTTATAATTTCGTAGATCTAATTACTACCGAATCAGTAGCGATAAAAGTACACCTTGCGATGTTTGTAGCGAATTTTTTATTTGTTTCTGCAACTCCTGAATAGGTGAACAAATGCAGCACAAGAGCCGGACAAGTACAAAGACCGGACATGTCATGATCTCTTACCAACGCAATGACAGAGAACTTCTTCTTACAATCAAAGAGAAGTTATGGGAACATGGTTTCAAGGTTTGCTTTTCTTTTCTTAGATTTACAGCATTGCGTTAGTGTACGAATGTTATTTCGTTTTTACAAAATAATATTTCGTTTAAAAGAAATAAATACATTTCGTTAAAACAAAATCTTATTTCGTAAAAACGAAATCTTATTTCATTATAACGAAATACATAATAAATAAGATTTCGTTTTTATGTGTATTTCGTAATTACGAAATTAAAAAAAATGTATCACATGTCACTTCACGGGCACCATAGTTTCCCAGGGTTAGATATTTAAAGTTAGTTAAATTAAAAATGCATGTGTTGTGTGATGGAAGTGTTTTACTGAGTTAGTTTGGCTAGCCCAGTTGGTGTGCAGACAAACTTGTGACAGTTTATTGCATTAACTACAAGTCGCACCCATATACATTTAAGAATAACAGAATAAATTATGTAACAAATTCAAGACTTAAAACTGTATTGTTTTCCGTTTTGTTTTAAGTATTCTGTAGCATGTAGCGGATGTGGAATAACTTGCATGTACTGTTTGTTGAGTCGCATACGACTACTGGATTTGAAAGCTTTCCCACGAAAGAGCACACAGTTATCGCTTTGTTTCCCCGGAGGTACAAGATAATGTAGACTATGATCCTACTAACCCACAGGCCGACTCCGTTCGAATTTATTGTGTGTAACCTATTTAAATTTAGTGGTTAAGTTTAATTTTTCAAAGGAGGCAACTCTGCGTTTTTTTCGTTTCTTTAAACAGATTAAAAAGTTAGAAAATCATCTGGGGTTTTAAAAATAAAAAAATACATAAAGGTTTTTTTAATTTAGCCAAAAGTACTGGTACCGTCTCAAAAATGCTAAATATAAAATCATCTGGTCATTAACCATGTTTCTGTTCACTGCATAAAAGCCCATCTGCCCGAAAAGAAACAAGCACAGCCCAAATCAGGAAAACCAGAACTATCAGGAGTGTAGAACTGTTAAATATAACTTTCAACTCAAACATCATACATCCGGGATATATGCTTCGCCATTAAAATCTTCTGAAGAAAGCAACAATAATTTCATATTTTACTTCATTTCCTTCGAAACCTTTAAATGATGATGTGGCTTATAGAGCCGAAATATATCATTATAGAAACGATTAAGAAATGTTCTGCTAGACCGCATAGTCTACCAGAAAAAATTAGTTTGCCCGTTAAATTGTGCAGCTCTTTTAAAGTAACTTTCCTTTTATTTACCATGAATGCTAACAACTGTCTTAATTCATCTATTTTAGTAAAGGAATGCGTATTTTCATTTCCTTTGAATCATTCTCGATACCAAGAAATATCAAAACAGTTACTCCCGCGATAGGTACCCCTATGTCCAGGTATTGATCTAGTGCATCATTGTAAAATCAATGAAATACTTACCAATGCAAAAAGGCGAAACTTAAGCTCTGTCCCAATTGTGAGTATGTTGTCAACAACAATCGTCTGGAGAGATAGGCAATCATCTAAATGCACACTTTATATCTCCCTTTGCCATTACAGCCTTTTTGCATAGCTTAAATATCATTTGAGTTACTTTATTAAAATTTGTGTAAGACACTGAGCATACCTGTAACTTGTCATTAATTCCATCATTAAAACTTTTCCCTACTAGAAATGTGTTATCAGCCTCCAGCTGCCATCACTTTTGGGAATAAACCTACAGGGGAGACTTTAAAATTATCTAAAGGTGGTTTTTAGAAAGGGCCTGCCATTCTACCTAGTAGGTGTGTTTCTTTTAACCTGGCTTGACCTTTCGGAGACCCGACCCCTCAGTCTGTCAACCATATCCTTCTGAGCATATCTGCTCGTCTCTTCGGTATTATTTCTCAGAATATATGTCGAAAATAAAAACAACAACAACAAAGAAATCAATCTTAAATGACCGTCTACATTCAAAATTTACCAAATGAAACAAATCAATCAATATACTTCACCATCCACGAATTGAAATGCAATCCTGATAAAATCCAATATGAAAACTGTTTTATAGTATAATTTTTAATGAAGAATGCTTTATACATTTTTGAATTATAAAAACAGATGGTTTTCTAACCTTTCACTCACGTGCAAAGAAACGGAAAAAACGCAAAATTGCCTCCCTTGCAAAATTTAACTAGACCACTAAATTTAAATAGGTTACACACCAATAAATTCAAAGGGGGTCGGCCCAGATAAACTTGACAATGGGTTAGTGGGACCATAACCCGCATTATCATAAATGAAGTATATTACAACGTATTCTTTAGAGCACTGACCATTTTTTTACTTCCAGGTATGGATGGACGTGGACGAAATGGGAGGCTGTGTGTATGAAACTATGGCAAATGCCGTGGAAAATGCAAATGTTTTCCTTATGTGCTATTCAAGAAAATACAAGGAAAGTGAAAACTGTCAATACGGTATATGTCTTGTATTTTTATGTAGTTTCTGTTAAAACAAAATTATTCTAGTTTTCACATTCATTTCCACTTTCTTGTAATCGTTTCTATACATGCAAACATTTGACAGGACAGAGGGGCAAGCTATTAGTCAATTTTCCTCTTTAGTTGGTTTTTGTTTGGGTACGCATACTCGAGTACACAAGTGCGACGTTGCTTTAAGTTTATATACAATTATAATTACATGTTAATACTGGTATTTGTTAAATTCATGGAGATCTGAGGCGTGTTAGCCTATTTAAACCGAATTTCATTGACAACTTACCAATTCGGTGACCGTTTCGAGGCGATAACCACTATTTTTATGATGTAACAGGAGCGGTAATACGAAAATTAACATATGGCTTCATACATAACTGTTCTGTTGAGCTATGTCAATTCTTTGATTCTTGGATATTTTATTCATGTTCAATTTTTTAACCATCTAATGTATTCGGCAACTTGAAAACGGTTTTGATGTGTTATATATACATGTATTCATTTGGACTCTATGTTAACTATTACAAACCGTGTAATTGCAGTCCAAAATTGTATTTATTTGAAAGTTATGGCGCCGTTTAAAGAATATTTGCATTATGTTTAAATTGGAATTAAGTTTTAGCTCACATTTAGTTAGAATTGTTTTAATCCACAGCGCAAGGCATTAACATATCAATAATGACACCCTTTGATTTGTCTTTGATCATATAGATAAGCAGCTCTTTTATGACAATATAGATTTTAAGACACAGTCTGATGATACTCATGTATTGTCTAGATTGTTAATAGTATATTCTTCCACAGAGGCAAAATATGCACACAAAACGAAGAAGGCAGTTATTCCGTTGAAAATGGAGATGGGCTATGAACCAGATGGCTGGTTAGGGCTCTTGCTGAAATCTGATTATTTCATTGAGCTATCTGGAAAATATGACAATGAAAAGAAACTCCTGGAATTGGTTGCTAATATACAAAAGATTTGGCCGACTGGGCAGGACCATGTCGATACGCCAATAATTCCAAAGGTAATGGATAAGACATTTTCGTCAATAACTGAATATAACAAATTTTAAAGCGTCTTGAAGTTCTATTTTCTTACTAATATTGTTAAGTATAATATGTTTGTGATAAATAGAAATGAATGCTGCTCTACACTTATTTATTTTTCTTCATTCTCAATTGAGAAACAAGTTCTTATAGTTGAAATTAATTGCTTCCAAGACTCACTCCGAATAGAATGAGAGTTCCAAAGGACACTATCATTATGGCGCTGGTACGGAACGAAACCTTGATCTTCCGTTCATGCGGTAAACAGTTACCACTGTGCAACAATTCCATAAACATCTATCGCTCCCTGTGTTGTTGAACCTTTACCCCCTCTGAATTTCCTGCTGGAATAATCAGCTTTTCATATATAACCTTTGACTTAATGACCATTATCATTAATGTTTGACATATGGTTATCCTAGGTATACACATATCAT
Organism: Saxidomus purpurata; assembly: GCA_022818135.1. Classification (NCBI taxonomy): domain Eukaryota; kingdom Metazoa; phylum Mollusca; class Bivalvia; order Venerida; family Veneridae; genus Saxidomus; species Saxidomus purpurata. Next base: position 26,676,055 of record JAFMSR010000001.1, on the reverse strand, counting down.
ATATTCTAGTAAACCTAGCTGGTATTAGAATGAAAAATTAGCCATGTTTTTATTGTAAGGTGCAGCAGCCGGTGTTAGCTAACATAATAGCCGAGGTTGGAGCTGCTCCAACAAAAAGACAAAGCACCAGAGAGAGACAGGAAAAGCCAAACCTTTCCAACATCGTCCTTGTCAGAAAGTGGAGCCAACATGATGTTGTTAAATGGCTGGAAAGCAACGACTTAAAAAAGTAAATTAGACTCTAATATTTGAAAAAATAGAGAGCTGTAATAGCAAATATATATAGGACGAATCTGCTTGTGGCATTTACATATCTTTTGAGCGATAATTTTTATAATTATGTTTATGGCAAACACCTTAAGGGCGATTCTGTTTCATTGCAAACTCCGCGTGGACGATTATTTGACAGATCAAGTCAAGTCAAGTCAAAGTTTTTTACTTGACGTGACTGTTTATGCGGTAAAAATATCTACGGCATTAAAGGTTAATACAAAACACATAACGAAGTATTGTTCTATCGTCAAAAATGAAAATGACCTACACCCCTGTGTTAAAGTAGAACAGAGTAGCAGCAGCAAGCAATACATGATCAATTAAAGCTAGCCTATAATTTAAATATACTGATATGATGAGTTTTACTGCGCAGTTAGTATTTATTGGGATATTTGATATAGGGCAAAAACTTATCATATCGTATTTTTAAAAAAGTTCGGCTTAACCGTTTTGAAACCGCTAGTAAAATGTAAATGGCAATACTTTTTCAGTTTAAGTTTCTCAGATTATGACAGGGAAAATGTTTGCAGGAGGAGGGAAAAACCAAGATGAAGTTTTGGAAGACAGTTTTCACGATTAATATATAAACTAGAGGAGGACCAAAAGGATCAAGATGGCCCTTTATAGCTCACCTTGCTACTTCAGGCTGTAATACGACATCAACTAGGATGGGTTTTGACCTGGGGTCCTGATTTGAACAGTCTCCGTAGAGGTCCACTACAAAATGCTACCTTCCAAATATCTAAGCTCTGAGCATTGTGGTTTTAGACAAGAAGATTTTCGAAGTTTACCCGTATAAGCCTGTGTAAAAGCAAGTGACCCCGGGTCGAGTATCGAAAAATGAAACAAAACCTCTCGCCTATGATTAAAAAATGCTGAAACAGCCGCTTGAAACAGTGAAAACCAAATATTAAAATAATCGTAGTAGGATCATGACTACATTGATTCAGAAATATCAATGTCATCTGTGGCTACAACACACTTGGTCTCGTGGTCGTGCTTTTACCGATATATTCTTTTTAGTATTACAATACATGTCATATATACATATTTATATCTTATTTATTTCTGTATTTCAGGCAGGGTTTAGATACGCTCAGTGGATCAGAAATTTTCTACTTGACAAGAATGTTAAAAGAGGCCCCAGAACAGCTGCATTATTGTTTAAGAAAAGATCTCAAAATCAAGACACTGTCGACAAAAGCAAAGATTTTTTGTGCACTAGAGGACTTGGTGAATACGGAAGACAGCTAGATTAGCCATTAAAATGCATTTCTTTAAATTAATTTTATAGAAATTTTATTGATATTTATTTTTGATAGAATAAACATATGTATTTATAGGCTTTTGACCAGTATGACTCATTGTGACCATAAACTGATGATTGGTGGTGTGCATGACAAACTTTCTTATGGTCCTAGAATAAATGTTTTTAACTCTCTAGTAAATCAAGCATAATACATGCTTCACATATATGCGTTTAGCCCATGGCAAATAACTAAATACAGTGGTACAGATAAATCGAATAAACAGTTTACAGAAGAACACTAGTTTGAAATATATAAATGTGTGAGCACAGTTTCATATAGATATAACTGAGTGATTGTCATACAAAACTGAACGCACATCTTTTAAAAATATTTCCTTTAACATCTAGTGCACGTATTGCTACCGTTTGCTTTAAACTTGTTATAAAAATCTAAAATGATATGCGCTTAATCTATATAGCATGTCTAAATATATCTGTATGATCGTGTGATATCGTAGCATTGAAGTGCCGAAGGATGTATACATTAGCGAGTTCAGTTGAATCTAAGGAGACAACATTTACAAGTTATAATCGTTGGTGCTGTACATTTACAGAATTCTAACACGACCAGCGAATTAAAGGGCTTTTTTGCAATAAACCTACCTTGAACGACGCTGCGCGCTCATCGTGGTTTGGCTGTTCAATTTATCCGACGTACACCGCGTATACAATTTTTTTAATGAAAGTCATATGATGTTTGTAAATGAAAAATACTACATGGCCGTGTGAATAGTAGTTAAACCGGCGCATAACAACAACAAGTTCGGCTGCAACATTTAAAACATTATCGCAAGACACAAATATGTTGCGTATGGGCGCAATTTGTGAGTTTTGCCGTGGTTTTGGGGATTGGAGGGTCATAAATAAAGGATTTGATGGACATGTGATGTAGTACCTTGTGCAATCCATAAGCAATGGGGCCACGACATGGAGATCTCGTCATGAGGATCTCAATTCATCAAGAGATATATGACTTTCTGAGAACAGTAACAGATGACTTTAATGAAGAGAGTTTTTAAGAAAATGTCCAAAATAATGATGATGACATTTTTTTTATTGGAAAATATTGACATCAAAGAGGTTCACAATTTGTGCCCAGCCCCCCCCAACGTTTCAAACAGGTGTCTCAGTCATCGCTTCGCACACTGAAAGCAAGTAACACAGAAGCTACCACAAATAAGCAGACAAATGGGCCGTGAAAATGATAAACGGTTATTAGATCTATCTAGGACATTATCACAACGAATTTTGAAATACTCATTTGAAAAAATATAAACATTAAAAGCTCCATACCTTTTATTCATTGTTATTTTTATCCATGCAACTGTGATGCTAAATCTAGCAATTATTCAAACACCTCACTGAAACACTTAATCATTCTGACTTCTGTTGAATAAAACACAGATTTTGTATTCTTTGTAATTACATTACTAGATGTTCATCCTTTCCAAATATTAATTAGAATACATTTATTTTCATTGCTTGGGCTATCTTACACTTAACCAGTCTATGTCTGTAAACAAGGGGTTTTATATATCAAAATGTTCGTTAGACTCTCTAGATTTAAAAACTGGATGTTGCAGCTGCCAAAGCTGTGGTACATTAGGTATGAAACCTACAAATAGGCGGTGTTCTTCCGCGGTCCACTCAATATATGTCCCTATTAAGATATAGTGTCATTTCCTCCGTGTTTAAGAGCCACTTTCATGGCAGATTGTCTTTTGTTTGATGTTCAGACGTTAAAAGGACCCACAGCACGTGATTTAATCCATATTACAGGTTTCTATGACCAAATCTAAAGAGTCAGCTAAAGCGAAAGTGACGTTGGGTATTCTTGCGCTTCTACTGACATAATTTGTTGTTTACAGAACATGTTCCAGTCACTTGACCAGGACTTTCTTGCGTCATGGTTAACATGCTGTTTTGTTTTCGCTATTCTTTGTTTGTATAAAGATATATCTTCAAAAAAGGATAGCCGTGCAAGACGTGAAAGACTGAAAGTCATGACAAAAAGAAGCTATATTTAAGCGATTTTATATAGAAAACAGTAGAGTCCGTATAAATAGGATTCGAACCATCATCGCTAGTCAAAATGGCCGCCAACATGGCCGTCAAATTGTTGAAAAGTACGTGTGTATATGGAAATCATTTTAACATGGATAAAACATGACATGAAAAAACCAATTTGAGATATATATGTTTTGTAAAATGTTAAGTTAAGCAAATAAGAACTTTATTGTTCATTTTAAGGGCACAAAATGTCGCATTCGAGAAAAAAGGAGTTAATTCTACACAAAGACACATTTTAGGGGGTAGCTTTAAATACTTCTATTATTTTACCATTTTAGTTATACACAATATTATTTTAGTCGACTGTACATAATAAATAAATATGAGTTAAGTAGACATTATAACGAAATAGATATTCACTCTCTAGTATGTAACAGAACTGGACATCGATGAATATTGTACATTGTCGCCGAAATGGCCACCAAAGTATTAAAAATTTTGTAAATATGTATAGTATATCAATTCAGCACAAAGAAATATTTCACAGAGAACATATTCAAATACGGATTTATTACCGTGAAATGAACTGACATAGTGAAAGTACTTTGAAATTCGTGACATGTGCAAATGTCGTGATGTGCTATTGTTACATGTAGCATCGGACAATTTCGTTGTTTTTCTGTGTTTCACATATTCCTTGGTACAGGTTTGTTGGACAAGGTAAATTAAAATATATATCAATTAAAAATTATTTTAATTTATGCACAAAATCAATTATTTTCCCTTTACAGTGTTCGCGGGAGGAAACTTCAACGGCAAAGTCTAGGTGCGTATCACGCAAGGGTAATTTACGTTCGCTGAAAAGAGTTCTGTCATTTTCTTACAATTTTGTTTCAAATAAGTCGTATTAGAATCGAAGTAATAAGTATCCAAGTTTGGTTTATCGTAGAATAACACTTGTTTGACTTTCTTATGCGTAATAATATAGCACTTCGTGATATATTCTTACGCATAAGAACTTCAAACTCGGATTATTGTAAGATAAACCAAGCTTCAACACATATTAGATACATATTGTTTCTGAAGTAGTCACCCCTAAACAGTGTCAGTCACTAGAAAGGCCTTAATTGTATGATTAGGTTACAATAGTTTGTGTATATATCTTTTTTACAACAGATCTGCGTTAGTTTTGTATATACATTATTATCATATAATAACAGCTTCTTATGCATGAAAAATGCAATGATCTATTCATATGAAATGAAATATTCATACTGAATCCATGTTCCCAAAAGTATGTTTATCTAAACGCACACTTTGTGGCCTCATATGTTTTGTCAACATCAGTATATATATGTTTTAACATCAAAATACTTTCCTTATAAGAGACGATTCACTGTGCTTCAATAATGCAATCCAGTATTTAATCATGTTTATTTTACGATAGACGGATAATGGTTATCTTCCCAACTCCCCATAAAGTGCTTCACAATTTGTTGACCTTTAAACGACTTAATAAATACGTCTTTATAACTGTGTACGAACAAGTTCTACGTCTTTTGTTCCATACATTCCCTATTACTCTGATCCGAATTCGAACCCAACGTGTTTCCAACAATATGTTTTACAACATTAATAACGAAACATTAAATAACAATAACAAACATACAATGAAACAGATGTAGAGATATGTAATATAATGATGTAGCAACGTTTGACGTACCGTATTTAACAAAAAATAGTAAATGTTATTATTATCTTCCTGTATAAAGACAGCGGTACACCAGCGTTTACTATTGACAAAGATGAGCCTTGTTGAAAATTGACCAGAAAGATTTATTTAAACCATTCAGTTTTTTTTCATATCAAAAATGCAAAATGAGACGCACACAAATTGATTAGGATTTTCATACTTTTTGGCAAGATTCTAGAATGTGTAATAGAGGTTACTTTCAGATAATAACTCTTAATTAAACAAGAACATGGAAACATCTTAATTTTCAACGCAAATATACAATTCTAGACGGATTATAAATGTACACTGTCATCTCTAAAATCAACCGGTTCATTTATTACATATACAGACGTTTTCCGTTTCGTCGATTTCGTCTCCAACCGGTTCACCAATTCTAATGGAAGGCAAAGTAAACCGGAGAGTCCTATCGCAGCCCCTGCCAAGTAAAATGCTCCGTTGTAGTCGCCAGCTCTATCAGACAACGCACCTGAAAAAAGAAAATAGTAATGATGAAAGTTATACGGACATCTGGACTTATGTGACCAGACAATGTTTGCAGCCACTTTTATTTGCTCCTGTGAATACATAAATTGATCTTTTAGTGATACATTTTTTACTAAAATGATGCTTAATCTTATAAAAATTCCTCTGAAATTGTATTATAGATCGGTCAAAATTAGAATTGATAAAAAACCTGCTATTGGGGCTCCAATCAGCGCAGAAAAGCCTTGACACATGCATACCAGGCCAAACGATGACGTCAGTTTCTCAATTCCCAATAGCTCTGACGTTATTATTGGCCTATATGACACAAACACAGCTAAAATACAAAAGAAAAAAACATAAAGATGAAAACGTTTTCCTCCTTTTAGCTTATATTAATTCATAAAATAACGATATCATTTTGTACAAAAAATAGCTTCACAATATAGATTTAACTTTACAAACTAACCGCCGTAAATTTTATTTGCAGGTTTTCGATAATAAAATGATACTGTTTAATCTTCGACAGTTTTTGTTTTAGCATTCGCATTTTGTCTACCTTTCTCCCTACTGTCAAATGAACTGTCTACCTTCCTCCCTACTGTCAAATGAACTGTCTACCTTTCTCCCTACTGTCAAATGAACAAAAACTTTCAAACTCAATTTACTAAATGTCCCGAATTTCGGTTACTGACAGGGCATAAGCGAAGCTTCATTGAATAGACAATGATCTACTTTGCACTATGAAGACATTTTCTGCCTTATTAAAAATAAGTCGAACAAATAAATACATATATACGTGTAGTTACTTAAATTACTTTATGATATACAGTCTTTCAAATGAACATATAGGTAGATAGATATTCAGAGTCACAAGTACAAGTATTTGAGAATTCAGTTCATAGATAGGCAGGCTTTCATTTTTATTTTAGAGCGTTCAAAGCAGACATATCTTACCAATGCAAGTCCCGAAAAATGCACAGTATGTTGCTAGAAATTCGTACGTTGAGTACCATGGAACAAACACAGTTGCTATCCCACAAAATATAAGTACTACTCCGTTTATTTTCATAGGATTCGAGCAAGACCTGTCAGCTAACCAGCCGGCCACTACACGGGCTATCGTGTTTAGAATTCCTATGATAGAGATCAGCATCGCCCCTTTCTCTGATGATATACCAATTTCATCCGCAAGATCAGGAAGAAAAGTAAAGGGAATGTAAAAGCCTGAAATTCAGTAAAAAAAGTTTTTAAAAATCTCAAAATTTGGACTTTGATGCGTGATGTTACAATACAAATTGTTGCTATTCATTAAAGCCACACCCTTCCTCAGAAACGGTGGTTTTCTTCCGTTCACAAATACTGCATTGTGATCAGTTATGAGTAAAGAGTCACAGATGTGAACATATCTTGCATAAACGATTGTCCACATAGCAATATAATGTTTACAAACGCCTTGTCATGTATATTCCAAATATAATTATCTTCATTTGTACGAAAAATCAAACTAAAGTTTTGAATAGTTAGAGAAATGTGGCGACAGTCCGGTTAATTCTGGATCATCCCTCGCATATGAGCACATCAGATGTTTTACGAATTGTCATTGGAAATACCTACCGATGAAAAATGTTAACACTGGCAGTATTTTCACATCAACGCAAAATACTAAATTAATACTGCTCGCCGAGACAAAGAGAATGATGAATGACATGACCCACTTCTATGAAAGGTGTGAACAATAGAGAAAAACGCCGATAACCGGCGACCGGTTGACATATCCTAGAAATTTCTTTTATTTCATTGAACGTTCTTTAGAAGCTACTTTTTCCCTTGGATTAAAAGGTCCAAGTGTATTAGATATATCCCCTTTCTGTATCATTAAGGAAACCTTTCAGTTTCACAAACTGGCGTGGCCGTTCTATCATGAATATTATCATTTCTGAAGAATTTTGTGGATTTATATATTTATTGTTAATTGACTCAAATATTATTACATACCCGACGCAATAAGATTGAAATTGAAAGACAAAAATAAGGACAAGATGTAGAGTTTCTCGAAAAAGAAAACGATCTCCATCTTGACATTTGTTGAAATAAGCACTAGAGGCTACATCAATATTCTACTCATCAAATAGCTGAACCATGGACAAGAATATTTCAAAAGATTTTCCATTTTGTTTCTAGGGCAACCAACTTATGGAAGGTACGTCTTTGGACAAGTTATGCGGGAACATTTAAGGGATAGACAACTGGTGTCTTTAAAAGGGTATCTCTAGCCAAAAAATGCTGTTCGACTTTCTGATCGAATTTCTAAAAACATCCTTTGCCCTAATTTAATAATCTAGTGATGCAATTTCCAGCAAATGAGCATAGTATGACAAAGTGAACAACATGAGACCAAGATAGAAGGACCCTCATATTCAATTGAACATGCTTTTTGCATATTGTAGCAAATGTTCCACATATGTGTGGGGCCTCATAACTATAATAGGACATTTTAACGTTCATGGATTATCAGTATAACGTTAGTCTAAATTGCATTTCAATATACCCAAATAAACGACCGTTAAAGATATAAGCCTTTAAACAAAACGGGTATTATTAACAACCATGTAAGATGATAATAATATTGATGAAATAATCCATCTTTTTACAGTTTCGGAAAGTAAGTTATCTTTCTACCGCATTTATCGTGATATATCGTGTTGTTCATTTCAAAGAAAACAAGAGCCATGTTACACATGGTTAATCCCCCCGCCAGGAAGAAGTTACCTGAAGGTTGTACTTTCGTACATTTTACTTGGTGAGAGGAAATCCTTAAAAAGCCGTATAGTTATGGTCATGCTGAGTACAGTTTCAAGTAAGTGGAAAAAGAATAAGGCAATGAAGAGAAGGTTTGCAAAATTATATTAATGTTCATTATCAGTATAGGTATGATATTTTTCTATTTGACTAAAAGTAGGCAAGGTAGAGTTATTATTCTTGCACACTGTACTTCCTACCAATGTGCTATGTCAGTGTATTAAGTTTGAAGAAAATCCCTCAAGTAATTTTGGAGTTATGCTCCGGAATTTTTTTTAAAGTAAATCTGATAAAGGGGAATAACTCTAAAAGTAGGCAAGGTAGAGTTATTGTTCTTACACACTGCACTTCCTACCAATGTGCTATGTCAGTGTATTAAGTTTGAAGAAAATCCCTCAAGTACTTTTGGAGTTATGCTCTGGACAAAACTTTTAAAGTAAATCTGATAAAGGGGAATAACTCTAAAAGTAGGCAAGGTAGAGTTATTGTTCTTGCACACTGCACTTCCTACCAATGTGCTATGTCAGTGTATTAAGTTTAAAGAAAATCCCTCAAGTACTTTTGGAGTTATGCTCCGGACAATGTTTTTCAAGTAAATCTGATAAAGGGGAATAACTCTAAAAGTAGGCAAGGTAGAGTTATTGTTCTTACACACTGCACTTCCTCCCAATGTGCTCTGTCAGTGTATGAAGTTTGAAGAAAATCGCTCAAGTACTTTTGGAGTTATGCTCCGGACAAAATTGGGACGGACGCACGGACGGACGGACGCACGGACGGACGGACGAAGACCATTTCTAATATCCCCTTCGCCTTCGGCGGGGGGATAAAATAAATACGATCTGGTCTAAATGATGTTTTGACACATTTATGCTTTGTAGCAAATTTAATGCTATACGTGTACTGATAAATAGGTATTTAATTAGAACATGTAATGGACCAGTACCTAACATGCAAAAGAAACATGACAGTCCATACAGTAAGAATGTTGGACTCTTCAACAGATCAAAATCAAACATTTTGGAAATGTCATGGCAGATATTAGTGTTGGGTTTTCCTTTATTCTTGCTGGTCTCATCTGACCCATCTTTCTTCTTGTTATCTTCTAGTGGTCGCAAGAGCGCACCCAATGGCACCCCGTTGAGAACAATGGCTGAGACAATCCACATAGCACCTTTCCAAGAGTATGTGTCGATTAAATAGCGTATTAAAGGGGCGAATACGAATCCCCCGATGCCGCTGCCACAACATGCTATTCCGGAAGCCAGGGCTCGTTTCTTTGTGAAATAGTGACCAACCGTTACCATTGAAGGAAGATAAAGTAGACCTAGACCGAGGCCTGAAAATTGAAAATAAAGAAAACGTTATAGAAACTGTTCACCACTCTACACGGAAATACATGTCTCAGGGAGGTTCAAATAATTTCACACAATTTTGTCTTAGAAGAGAATTATGACTTTATCGGGTATGGCCTTCAGTAAGATTTAAAAAGAAAATTACGATCAAGAAGGTACATGGTAAAAGTTCGTCAGTCTAGAAATGCAACAAATGTTTTGTAGTAAATATGAAATTGAGTACGTTACCTCCAAGTAGCCCATATAGAACAATCATGATTTGAATATTTGGGGAGTAAACGCAGAGGAAGAAAGCTGCTGTAGCTAGTAAAGCACCGAATATTGCCAATTTACGTATCCCGAACGCAGCAACCAAAATGCTTGCAACAGGACCTAATAAAAATAAACAAACATATACAATCATTATGTGAATTGGTTAAATGACTGCAATGCTTTATAAATGTCTCGGTCTTAAAAATATTTTACTCTGATTTCACTAGTATGAAATTAACCTAGAAACCCCGAGTAACACCGAAGCCTTGTGAAGTTAGCCAGGTAGCCCCTAGTTTCCACGCGCCACGTGAAGTAAGCCCCCGTAGCACCTAGTTACCCCGCAGACCGTTAAGTTAGCCCAGTGGCACCTAGTTTCCCCGCAACCCCGATAATTCTGCCCGATGTCCCTTGTATTAACACAGCCCAGTTTATTATATCTCAGTATATATAATACTGTATACACAGTCCACGTCACGTCACCTTTGTGTGTTTCCCCCCAGATAAATCTATAAACGCATTCAGGCAGAATCCGGCAGAATTATGGTGATTGCTGGGATATGAAAAGAAGCGTTGTTGCTACAAGTTGTACTGCTACTAGGAGACACGGACATCAACTCGCAGTCTCGCGATATATTTACGAAGCGATGTATCCTTTGCTGCAGTGATACGTGAGCACACGCGGCTGAGTACATGCTAGAAACTTACATACACAAAGAAGCAGTGTAACAAGTACTGTTTTGATAGCAGGGGTCTAGTTAACACTAGAGAATACGGCCTGTATTCATCTAGATGCGGGGAGGGGTAAAGAATTTGGTGAAACCAAAGGCTGTGTCCATGCAAGTACGTTGGCCTTTGGGGATATATGCAAAGGATGTTTAAGCCAGGGCTGTGGGGAAACCAGGAGCCACTAGACTTACTTCACCGGGCGCAGTTAAACAAGGTGCTACGAGGTTAACTTTTCGGAGCGCGGGGAAACAAGGTGCCGCGGTGGTAAACATCACGGCACTTCAGGGAAACTATGTGCTTCGGGGCTAACTGCACGGGGCTTTGTGGCTAAACGGGGCTGAGAGGCTAACTTCCTACTCGTTTTAATTTCAACGAAAGCTACAATCTAAGCATATTTAACATCTAATTTTGTCATCATTTCACCAACTCTTAATTATGTATAGGAAAAAACAAATGCAAAGACCTATGTGATGACTGCCTGGCACAGCCGGACGAAGTGGATAATTTAAGCATTTCGTCTTTTCGCACGGCGACCCCGATAAGCGAAAATTCAAAAATATGAAACTACATGGCGGGTATGCAGTGAGAAAACACTTATTATAGGTGCGGGGCAAAATTCCTTTAGTAACGAGGGCACAGAGTAAAACCTCGAGTGTCAAAAATCAAACGATAGGGTCAGTGTAAGAGAGCGTTACTTTTCACCCCCGCGCGCTCCCGTTATTTATCGTTATTCACGTTGCAACCCCACCAACCGCAAACACGGGATATAAAAAATAAAACAGTATAACACAGCGTAAAGGAAAATAGAGAAAGGACGGACGTGCAGATTGAACGCATTTTAAATATTTAAACGGCTGGGCTGCGTGGCATAAGAGCGCTGATAAATTGTTTTCGCCCCGTGCCCTTAAAATAGATATAAAATTAAATGGATTCTACAGAAACTGTATACCATTAAAGTTCAAATACAGTTCCCGGTTTCAGGACCCATCTTAGCTTTAGCTTCTAGTAGAATTCCTATGATTATATGGTTTTTTTCATGTGAGGTGAAAAACATAATGATTTCTAAACACTGCTAAGGAATGCCTCAACCGAAAAAAGTGTTCTTTGATTATATGTGTTATCGCCAGGAACTTTGAGCTCATCCGAAACTTTTTTAAACACTCGAGATTTCGCTCAGTGTGATCGTAATGCGAAAAGACATAATGCCTCAAATCAGCCACCATACCTTAGATAGAGCAGCTGTTTTATGAGAACAAATCACTTTTGATACAATGTTTTAAGCCTAACACCTATACAGTTTTATATCGTTAACGCCACAAAAAACGCTCTAAGACGAATATTTTTGTCGTAAAAGGCAAAGACTGTTTCGAAATTTGAATAATTGAACAGCATTTACATTTCGTTTAATTTTTACAAAATAAAAACACGTCCAGATGAAATATAAAAGAAGTTCATGGCCTGGTTAAATGAAATTACAATTTTTTTTTAAGTTACTGGAAATAGCGATACCGATATTTTCTTTTCATGTTTTACATAAATCTGGCTGGCAATTATATGCGTCAATCTTTATTGAAAAATTTTATGTAATAATATAGAACAATTACATATGTTTGCATGCTATCACATGACAAATAGATGATTTTTGTACTACAAATGACAATTTTCGTAACGTATATTTGTTTTAATATTTGCGAATTTTGAAGACGTTACCAAGATGAACGATACCATACTCCGCAATATGAGCTTCGTTTGAATTAAAACGAGACACACAAGCACAAAGAAGCGCCACGTACGGGTCATGAAATTTGAAACTGTTGAGAAGAGCCCGTGTGACTCTCTATCCGGAATGATCGTAGAATTTGTTTTTCATGGTGATTTTCTACCATAGAATGGGGCGAGCGTAGTGGTTTGAAAACCCAGAAATCACGCATCCATGCTAAAAAAACAGGTTTCAAAAGGCACATAAATGTTTAGAGTTAACTACTATAAGCACGGTGTCTTGTTTAATCCTTACCCCGCTATATTTCTAAACTGGACTTGTCCATCTTTTAATCTTGACAATACCGTTAATTGATCAGAGATGTGCAGGCTGATCATGATCTACACCTGCAAAGGCAGAATATATTGCCGCTGGCATAGTAAATGGTAATACAGGTATGAAAATAATTATCATTTACCTATTCCAAGATATGTTCCGTTAAAAACGGATATAATCCATGATGTCGTGCTTTTGCTTCCACCAAAATACTCTAGTAAGTCCTTGAAAATAATTCCAAAGGAAAATGAAATGCCATCCAATATCACGCCAACCATAAAGGCGGAAAACGTTACAACCCATCCCCATCCGCCATCTGGTGCCTTTTCATACATTTTGATAAAAGCTGCTTCGATTTCAGTTTAATTTAAGTTTTAAAATTACTGTACTGAGATAAACCGATCAGAGTTGCGTGTTTTATATCTTTTCTGGAGTGGTCCAGACTGAAAAAATGTTTGTTTACCTCGTCCGACTGACCTGAACGATTGCTTGTTCAGTGTAACACGTATATGGTCAATCAAGAAAGAAATTGCTTCAATTTATTATAAGAAACGTAAAATATGTACCCTATATTGGTATTGAGTAATTTACAGACATAGCATAAAGATTTTTTTTCTTTCGAGCTTTAGAGGCACAGGAAACAAATAATATATTTAAGGCAGTCTCATCTTCCACACGGAGTGATAACAACTTAACTGAAATAAACAAATATTTCATACTGTGTTCCGTTAGGGCCATCTTAACTCTCATAATTCATAACGATGCGATGTCGCAATCGGATGAATGCGAACTTAAAATGGTATTGCGCGAAGTAACGATATCCATACGTAAAGTTACAAATTATGAGTTTCGCCATCGTAACCTGACTAACTTCCAGTATCGTGTGTTGTCAAGGCACTTTTGCACTCAATTGTTATATGCGATGGTAACCTCACACTCACAACGTTCACCGCCATTGTTATTTTGCTATTACCAAACTTTAATTACCTTCTGGTTTTTAACATATCTCCTTAAACAGACTATGGTTGAGTTATTAGATGTTACTTTGCTTAAAGAGACACATATATAAAATATGAATTCAAAATGAATTAAATAAATCTGAATGTTAGGCCTATTTTTGTTTTTGTTTCATATAGACGAGCATACTGCGTATTTCTAATATAACTACATATGTACATGTATCAGGCTAAAAAACCGTTCGAAAGCATTTGATGTTTATAATTATTGTTAATTTTTGATGAACATATTATAATTCGTATTGACAGTAGCAATATTCACACCGGTGCAACTTCAAAAGGAAATACGCGCCTGACAGTATAGAACTGAAATATGTTACGGAAATGGTGATACCGGTTGTATTCTGCTTTAGCATAAATGAAGAAAAGTTAGCGAAACAAATGATGTGAACAGGACGCAAAACAACGCGTGTTGCCTTTGGTGGGCGTGATGCTAATTGACGACGGTGGACGTTTTAATTAACTCGAACATGATATCATATATTAAACCCCCTTATCAAAGAAAGACTTTTCGTTGTATTAAGTAGGTCACACTAAACCAAAAAATTCGAAATTCTCAATAAGGAATAATTAAAAGGATAGATAAAATGGGGTTTAACTTATCAGATTTACTTAGTATGTCAAATAAACCAAAAGATAACTGAAGGCCTTTTATCGACTTTTATCTTTTTCTATCATATTATCGAAGACCTTAAATCTCATTCGTCCCTTCTAAACAGGAAGAAGGAAAATCCGACCTGAGACTTTTACCATATCATCATGACCGAGGGAGACTTCCTAGTGTCGCTTCACTCCAATTGATTGCATACATGCACTTAGTTAACTACGGATCTACTTTATATATGCAAGCAATTAAACAAATACACCCACATTGTTGCATCAACATAAAAGGTGCTTGTATTTTTCTTTACCTTTATATTTAAATATATTTGAAAATTAAAAAAAAAATCCATATTTTGTGATCATAATATTTTTGGTATGTGCATAACATGTCAAAAAAGCATTGGCAGGGATTGTAGTAAAATATAGAGTCGCTTTCAATATAAGTGACAGAATGTATAACCTAATGTTTTTGGATCATTCGATAAAGAAGTCTATTTTAGTTTGAAATTGAGTAAAATTAGCGTTTCCGAAAAGAGGTCCTAGCAAGCCCATAAACCTGATTCCTTTTTTGGTTAAAATCTTAATTACATACATACACTTTTAAATTAGAATATGGTTGAATAGAACGCCTGGAATCTTGTAGTTCTACAAGTGCAGTGTAGCGTAGCTAGGACTCAAACACTGCATTTTGGTTATTCTTAGTGGCTTATCACTGTACCTTTGACATATAGTCACAAGGCTATAAATAACTTAGATACAGAGTTTGAGTTCCAGCTACGTCTCACATTATTGAAACTTGTGCGTAGTTCGAGAATATACAATTTATGATTGAAACAATGGAATTTTAAGGCACTTGTAAAAGCCTGTGTATGAACCTCCAAGTCACATATATTAGAACTTAAAAAATCAAATAAAGTTACAAATGGAAGAAGTAACTACATGTATCTAAAGCGACTTGCAAATATCAAATGAAATAGAATAACATGATTTAATGTTAACACTTAAATAATTGTTACGTACTTAATTATTTTCTTACTTTAATTATACAATGTTTTTTGTATTAAAAATGCAGACAGGAATGGTCATTTGATTTGACTTAACGTACACAACAAAAGAGTTGTCAATAAATTACACATCACACAAATGCAAAATATACAGTATTTACTTATTCTTCACAGACCAATTTTCGCATGTAAAATAGCATGGTGTAATACGTGCACATGGCCTTCCGACCTGAAACTCGTAAATTGCAAAACTTCAATGAATAAAGAAATTTAAAAAGTTAAAAACACTTTTCTTCAGGGCAAAGGTGGGAGTTCCCTCAGTTGACTCATGTTTCTGAGTCGTTGTGATTCATATACCTTAAAAATGTACTTTTAAATGAAGTCATTATACAAATGTTCATGTAACCAAATCCTGGTTTCAGCTGTCGGTGAATGTGTGAGAGAGCGTTCTTATTTTGTTCTTACTGTTTTACATGTTATTAATTCGTATCTTTTTTCCGAAAGGATTTAGCGTAAAAGAACCATCAATAAAACAAAGGAACAATTCTTTTTTAATGTGTTAGAAAGTTCTCTTTTGGGAACGATCTTATTTTGTTCTTGCTATGTTACATGTAACCAATTTCTTATGTCTTTTTTCTTTTCCAAAATGATTTTGCATAAAAGAAAGATCAATGAAACAAGAGAATAATGACAGAGATGCTTTCAAGCATGTCAAGAAGTAAGACAGGAAGCAGAAGTAAGAAAGGAAGCATAGAGTCAGAGACAGAGTCCCTGATGAAATATCTGCCATCAAAGAGAAAGCAAAGCAAACCGAGCGAGTGAATGATATTAGAAAACAACTAAGAGAGAAAAAGAATGATCAACAAAGAAATGGAGCCGGTCATATGAATAATCCAGGTATAGCTAAACGCAATCTTCAAATTGTTAAGACAGTACATTTGTAATATGTTTTGACTTTGATTCATTTTCACTGACGTGTTGTTTATTTTCAGAAGAAAGCAAGTCTAGTGAAAAAGAGCCTAGTTCAGAACGTGGAAAGTGTTCAGACATTATTAAAAGAGACAAGAAGATATGCCGGGCGGACAAGCAGAAAGTGATAAATGATATAGGGAAATACTTTAAATTGGAAAAGGTAAATTTTCATTCGTTTTTAACCAGGTTTTCCGAAGGAAAAATCCTGGTTATTAGATTGAGGTATGTCGGCGGGCGGGCGTAAACAATTTCTTCTGTGCGCAACTCCTCCTACATTTCTCAACGGATTTCAACCAAACTTTCACAGAAGTATTGTCATGAAGTGCCCTGGCGCATATTGTCGGGGTTTTGTGATTTGGTTATTTTTGACAGAATTATGGCCCTTTGTTTTTTTTTCACATATGTAATTCTTCTGTGCGCAACTCCTTCTTCACTTCTCAAGGGATTTCAACCAAACTTTCACAGAATTATTGTCACCAAGTGCCCTGGCGCATATTGTCGGGGTTTTGTGATTTGATCATTTTTGACAGAACTATGGGCCTTTGCTTTTTTCCACATAATGTAATATATATAGAAAAATACTCTTCTGTGTGCAACTCCTACATTTCTCAAGGGATTTCAACCAAACTTTCACAAAACTATAATTGTGAACTAAAGAATTTGAATATATAATGTTCTGCCCCTGGTCGTCCGTCCGTCCGTCCGTTAGCAATTTTGTGTCTCCTTATTTAAGTATATATAAAAGGAAGAATACTCTGTTATTATAAAAGGGATAATACTCTGTTATAACTGTATATTTTTAGAATAGATTACCAGTCCTGTATACTTTGGAGTATTCTGTTACAGTAAGATGACAAAATTTCTCATGAGACCAGCGGTTCAAACCCCACACAGAGCAAGTTTTTTTTCTTTCTTCTTTTTTTAGATAATTTTTGCCTGAATTATGGCCCTTTGCTTTTTTCAACATATGTTATATATAGAAGAATACTGTCACGTGCCCACTTCCTCCTACATTTCTCAAGATATTTAAACCAAACTCTCACACAACTGTTGTCATCAAGTGCCCTCGTGCATATTGTCTGGGTTTTGTGTTTGGATCAATTTTGCCTGAATTATGGCCCTTTGCTTTTTTTACACATGTAATATATGGAAGAAGACCTTTGTTTCTTTTTCACATTATGTATATCTACTGACTTTAAAAACACATTTGCGCTCGGCCAGCAGACTGGAAAATGAAAACCTGGTTTTGTGACAATTTCCTGTCACTTGTTTAAACTTGTTAGATATAAACATTTGACTGTTGCAAAGTGTGTCTTCGAATATATTTGGTAATTTATACGCCGTTACGGTAGCTATTTCGGAAAAATGGTTTAACGAAGCTTTAAATATTTTTGTAAATGTATACTTTATAGTGATATGGATGAAGCTGACATAAAACTAATGAATAGAAACGTCTAAGAAAGAATATGTAGGTAAGTCGCAGCTGGTAGCTTTAAAGACAATTAAAAATCTCTTTATAAGTGACCCCCCTCCCCCGTAAACCGCAGAAGGTTAAATCCCTTAATTGTTTTATGACCCCGTATCAGATAAGACACTGTTTGATTAAGTGTCTTTAGACTGGACATTTACTCCAATAAACATACCATAATTTTTATTGATATGTAGAGATAATTGTTTTATTGCTATTTGAGTTATTCCTGTTGCTTGTTTTTTTTAAGAAATTAGTTTATTATCCAACAATCACAAAAACGCGTTTAGTTAAAAAATTCACATGTAATTTCGTTGGCATATTTAGCAATGTGTGATACCTTGAACTAATTTTCACTGCTGAGAATAATGTGAAAGCTTAAGTTTTACAAAAATTATATGTTTTGTTTAAGAAAGATATTAATAAAATGCAGTGTTTCTTAAATGTTTTTATTCTGACCAAACTATTTATCTGTAAAACTAGCCTTTTTTCTCTATTTTTTTAATGAAGTAAAGTATGTCTCTTTGACTAAAATGAATAATTTGTTTGCGGAAGAGAAATATTGTACAATTTTCTCAGACTGTAGCAAAGTAACTTAATTGAGTAATTTATTTACATAACAAACCTTACATAAAACAACACTTTACTCAATTTGAAAGAGAAAATGCATACATTTATGGTATTACATTGACAGTGTACTAACCACAATATAGGTTAAATATAAGTGCGAAAATGATATTGAAAAGCATAATTAATAATTTTCTTCACTTTTCTCCTTTTTTTCAAATAAGAAGTTCTTAACTCTTTTAACCATGTACACCATCATCTACTTCTATTTCTGCTGTTACTGGTACCACTGCCACTTCTACTAACACTACTGCTGTTGTCCAGTTCTACTACTACTACTGCTACTACTTTTACTACTACTATTAATAAAAATACTACTAATACTACTGCTGCTGCCATAGAAGTAGTAGAAGTAGTAGAAGCTGAAATGGTAGTATTAGTAAGAGAAGTGCTTAGCTACAGAAGTACAAGCGTTGGAAGTACCAGGTGCGGCAGACGAAGTAGTAGCATCACAACAAACTACAGTAGTAACAAACACGTGATCAGTAACAACAACACTTAAAGTAACGGTTGTAGTAACACTAACGGCAGCAGCGGTAGTAGCAACAGCTGCGCTGGTAGAAGTAGTGCTAGATCTGGTGCAATTTCTTCTTTCTTGATAAACACTTGCTTAATGACCTTTTGTTACACACAATGGTTGGAAACAGGACGTATTGGAATGCATTTTGAACTGGTCTGACTATTTTGCCATCATAACATCTTTGTGATACACTGATGAGCGACATATTTAGCAAATTTGGTTCCTCTTGCTTATTATTAAATGCCTACAATATGACCTCCATCTACTGTTGAAGTTGTGTTTTTTTTCAGTAATAGATGCGTATTAGTATTGTCCGATTTGGGTCCGTTCTGGGTCTTAAACAAAATAAGTTTCAATATCTAAAAAAAAGAAGACTTTGACATCATTGCAAACGCATTTGTATGAAAGAGAAATGGTTGGTGATTTTATTTAAGTTCGTGAGAAGTCAATGCATAGAACTATTTTTATAGATCTGAAAGTGAGACGACTGTTTGGTTTTAATAAAACATTTTTATATTCTAAACATACCTCTTTCGCCTTTTATATCCACTTGGTTAAACAGTGTTTCAACCAGAACTTACGAATGGCTGACGTTTATCCTATGGTATGGAATCTATTAAGTTTATATAATTATGTTGCTTGGTGCGTGGAAGACGAGAAACTTAAATGACACCCAACTCTCCATTGGAACCTATTAAATATTTACATTCATGTAGAATTAATCAAACTGAAAGTTGCACCAGCAACCAGCAGATTGATGACGACTATGGTTAATATAGCAACATAAGCTCCGATATAGTATCTTGAGAACCACAATACCTAGTTACCCCCATTCTAATGAATTTTTAGGATGACCAAAGTAGCATATATTTCATCTCCATTTAAAATATTATTTTGGCAGTCAAATAACACCCAAAAGCAATTCACTGCTTAAAACAATCAAATGCTACTGCTAGCTCTGCAGCAGTGATTTAAAGTTATTGGTACTAGATAATGTATATCATTGCAATTACTGCATTAATATTACTTTTGACAGTCAAATAACACCCACAAGCAATTCACTGTTAAAATAAACTTATTCTATAGCTAGCAGTGAAATGGAACCCTGCAGCATCGAATTAAAGTTATTGGTAATAGAGGATGGAAATCACTGAAAATACTAAATTAGAGTTATTTTTGGCTGCTAAATTACATGCTAAAGCAACTCACTGCTAAAATCAAAGTTTTTCTACAGCTCAAAGTAAAACATAACGTTACAGCAGTATATTAAAATTATTGCTGCTGGAGAATGTAAATCACTGCAAATATTAGATTATAATTACTTGGCAATCAAAAAAAATCACAAAGCAATTCAATGATTTAAATAACAAATTCTTCGGACAGAAGTGAAACAGAATGCTGCAGCAGTGAATTAAAGTTGTTGGTACTACAGAATGTCCCCATTAGACATACACTGCTGGACACAATCTTAACTGACCTACATAAGTAATAGTGCATCAAAATCCTTACCATGTCTCTCTGAAAGCTAGCAAAAGAAAAAAAGAAAAAGTCCAAGATGTCATTTTAGTGTCAAAATGGGAAAAGGTTACTTCAAACGGCTGTGGTCAAAATTTAAAAGTGGCCATAATCTCTCACAAAGGACTTTCTTTAACAGTGACAATCAAGTGCGGTTTGCCAGACTTAAACATCAAATGAGCCAAAAAGTAGAGGAAATGACCGTGCTTCCAGAAGCTGTAACGGATACCGAAACCCATACTAATGAACAATTGAAATACCGTTTTTAATAAGTAAATACGGGTAATACTAAGTGTATATTATAAATTGCTGTTTTTTACTAAATTTGCAGCAGCATGAAATGCAATGAATATACCAGCCTTTGGATGATTCTGTACAAATACTGCCTGTGATCGTCTAAAAACATTCATCACATTTTGTAAAATAAAGAAATACAATCTACCGGTATGTGTTAAATCTTATCAAATCTATAGTAGCCAAACTTGAAAAGATGTTAATTCAAGGGAGGCAATTCAAATAGGCATGTTCGTACTGTAAATGAGCAAACAGGCATAGGTTTGTTTTTCATTTCCAAAGAAAGCACCAATACTTATAAACTGGTGCATACTGCATGCAAATTGTGTGAGATGTTTAACACGATTGTACGAGAGCACAAAGCGACAACACCACACTGTGAAAGTGATCTCGTGTTCGCTATATCTTCCTCGCAGCTGTGGGGTTTGAGCTGACGAGAGTGTGTCAAGTGCAAGAAAAAGTTCATACAAGTCCAGGTGGTTTAAACTGTATCAAGTAATGGCCACACGGAAAGGCGGCGCTAAGACTGCCACAGTAAACCGGGGTATCTGTGTTTGTAATGACACATACATCAGTTTTCTCCAGTTACTTGAGAAAGATATTTCTTTGTGTAAATATTCCAGCCCTATCTCTTAAATGCCTACAGGAAAACGCCAACATAGTTAATGATATCGTGTTAGAGGAAAACAAGAAATACATGAAGCAAGTAAGAGAAGAGCTAAAGTCATGAATAAATACAGAGGCAACCCAGAACATGAGGACATCGTTCAAATTGACGGAATGTACAACAACAATCTTTACAGGGTCGGTGGTTGGAGGAGGATGGGTACGGGGGGGGTGGGGGCTAAGACGTACTCCTTGTCAACCTGCGATACTGTTGCTGAAACTGTCACAATTCAAAACTGAAACAGCATCTCATAACAGCAGAGGCAGTCAACAAATCTTGCTCAAAGCACGGCTTGCACACACAAGAAGATAGAGGATAAAATGTGAAGTGTAAGCTGTGCTCAGCTATAGCTTCATTTGAAACTACCTTTGGTGACGAAAAGAGATGGGCACATAACTGCTTGAAAGAAGACGGACTGGAAGTTAGCTATTTGACTTCAGATGCAGATACCTGTATTTTCAAGGCAGCGACAGATGTTGTCAACAAAGTTATCATTAATACTGTGCCGTGTCATCAGTTTATCACCCAGTATCTTGCCGAAGACCACAGATGAGTTACTGTCGGAAAAGTTTGAGTATGAGGCGATAACATGATTCACCGTACTGTACTTACCTCCATGGCATATTTTCGCCTGACCAAAGCAAGTGATGTACAACAGAGTTCAGTGCAAGATGTGAAAAAGAGAGTGACCATTTCCTAAAAATCAAAAAGCGAAAGAAGTAGTGTGGTAATGCAATGAAACGGTATTATGACCACCGTGGTTGTCGGCTACATTCCTTTGTGTGCAAAAATCTCCCGACTAACCACTGGCTTCCTTCAAGTCCAATCCTTGCAAGAAATCTTAGAATTGATCAACCCCGCCCCGAGAACCATATCGACCTACTTTCTGTTTTTGAAGCTATGTCAATGAAATCTTGACCATGTTTACAGTTTTGCCTGTACATTTCAACTTAGATATTGGTTGACCTTGACCTAATGACGTACTTTCTTCTTATTTGAAGCTATATCAATGAAATTTTAACTATTAGGATGATTTTTTATGCAGATTTCAACTTTGACTGACCTTGACCTACTGATCTCCTTTTCTGTTTTGAAGCTATATCAATGAAATTTGGACTATTTATGCAGTTTTGCAAACTAATTTCCAAAATTCATATGACTGACCTTAATTGTGACCTTGATTATGACATTTGACCTGCTTTCATGTTTAAAAGTGCAATGATACTCAGATGGGCGATATAGGGCCATAATGACCCTTTTGTCTAAAAATTAAATGACAACTTAATCTTGTATATATCTACATAAAAAGCCTTAACGACACTATATACATGCGTATAATGAAAGTATCAGGTCTATTGACAAGTAAGATTTTCTTAGAAGCAATAAAATTATCTTCATTTGTAAAAATTGGGTAGTTATTCTGAAAAAAGTTTTTGCGGATTCGCAGAATGTACAATAATATATTTCAAGGTATATACTAGAACATATAACATACACAAAATATTGATAAAACTGATTAGCAAGAAAAGTAGCTGTTTTAGGTATGTTTTGTAATGTGCAGTCTCGTGATTTTAGCAATTCGTCATTTGTAAAAACTGGGTTGTTACTCTGAAAAACGTTTTTGCGGGTTCACAGAATGTGCAGTAATAGCTTTCAAGGTAAACATACACAAAATATTGATACAACTGATTAGCAAGAAAAGTAGCTATTTTAGGTATGTTTTGTAATGTGCAGTCTTGTGATTTTAGCGATTCGTCATTTGTAAAAACTGGGTAGTTACTCTGAAAAAAAGTTTTTGCGGGTTCACAGAATGTGCAGAAATAGGTTTCAAAATTTATACAAAATTATTAATAAAACTGATTAGCAAGAAAAGTAGCTACATGTATTTAAGGAATGTTTTATAATATGCAGTCTAGCGATTTAGTGATTATACACATGATTGTTGAACATGCGTAAAATTCAGATATATGGTACATTTTCAGCTGTAAATATCAAGCCGAAAAATATAAATTAAGAAAAATAAAAATTTACAGAATTTCAGTAAAGTTGTGCCTTAATTCATCAGTTTATACATTTTAAACAGGCAGGCCTTAAAAATGGATGTACTCTGCAATTAACTTAATTAACTATAAGTAATATGTTAATGAAAAGTGTATATCCCAAATATAAAAGATTAAGCTTAAAAAGACAGGTACATGTAAATGTTGCGAAATAATAATTGTCGTGGTACTATCAACCCTTGGTTTCAATTTTTGGATGGATAGCGAATTATTATAAAAGCTTTAATGGCATTTTATGTAGAAACAGACAGTACATGATATATGTTCCTTTTGAATAAAGTCTTTATTATTTTACGTTCATTTAGTCTATTTGAAATATCTTGATTGTAGGGAATGCCCCTCTAACTGTAAGAAATATCTCAGCAAAAGTCAGAATACATTGATTTAACAAAAGGAAAACATTAATATTTTTCTCTTCTTTATGACTCTTCTTTCAAAAACATTTTATTTTCATAGGTTCGATTTTTATATTTCGATTACATGTAAGTGGTAATTTCTAAAGTTCGTAATTAGACCTATCTGAATTCTATACTAGATTATTACGATCAATGTTAGCTATAATAAAACAACAACAAATAATAATATTTTAATGATAAATCTTTTGAACACACTGCTATTTGTCTTTCCTTACATGCTTATTTGTTACCTTAAGTGTTAGACTTCAGCATACATGTCTCCGAAGGTTCATTGCTTTAGATAGCCTAAACGTTGTTACTGAGGATACGATGACAGAACAAATCCTTTATTTTTCCTTTTTTTTTTTTTTTTTTTTTTGGGCAATTCGTTTTTTGCCGTTTGATTACCTTTGGTTGGCAAATTTTTTTTTGGAACCCACAAACCTCCTTTCATTCTAACATATCACATTATGTGTCTATATACAACACGTAGAAAAATTATGTTTTATTATGCCATAAACAACGCGGGAAACGATATTCCGTCATTATGACATCATATTGTGTCACATGACGTTAAATAAATATACGCGTAGAAAATAACGCTTTGCATTTATTCACCTTTTGTAATATCTGGTTATGTTAGAATCGAAATAACATCCTTTTCAGCGGTGTCATCGTCTAATAAACAACTCTTTGTCGTTCTGATGCGCAGTTATAAACCACTCAGGCCTCCGGCCTTCGTGGTTAATTACTGCGCATCAAAACTCCAAATCATTGTTTATTAGACGATGAACAGCGCTGGAACGGATGTTATTTCATAAACTAAACACTACAGTTTTTCATTTGAGAGAAAGGTCTCATCATTTTTATCCCTTGAAGGAGTGGTGATGGACCTTTATAAAACCATATAACATAACATCATTACAGAGATTAAAGTATTTAAAAACATGTCACTGAGAAAATACAATGGCTACCCATAAAAAGGACAATTCTAAGCGATGTTTGTCAAAAATGTCCATGTCAAGTTTCACTTTAAAGTTATTGCACATCGGATTTTCTATATTCAGAAACTTGGGCAAGAAAATAAACTGCACATCACAAAGCCGAGATCATGTTCAAAATGCTAAATAACTGGAATGATACCTTCTATCTAGCTACTTGCCTTTTCTTGCCTTTAGCCTAGGTAAGACTTGGTGACCTTCCATCCACTGGTTCGCGAGAAGAAGACGCTTAAAGGCTTTGTTCTATGTTTTAGTAAAAACGGCCCATGTGTACACTGGACCAGAACTATCTCATATTCTTTAAGGGGACACTGCAATAATGCTACAGAGCAAGTTTGGTGACTATCCATCCATTGGTTAATCAGAAGAAGCCATTTAAACGTTTCATATTTTTAGAAACAGTGGCCCTTGTGTGCAATGGATCGAAATCATTTCCTGCTGTTTGAAAGAGAATAATCTAAGGATGCTACATAACACTTTTGGTAACATTTCATCCATTGGTTCATGAGTAGAAGCCGTTAAACGGTTTTTCTATTTTACACTCAACAGGTTT
Organism: Saxidomus purpurata; assembly: GCA_022818135.1. Lineage (NCBI taxonomy): Eukaryota > Metazoa > Mollusca > Bivalvia > Venerida > Veneridae > Saxidomus > Saxidomus purpurata. The sequence goes on along the minus strand of JAFMSR010000001.1, from coordinate 26,650,383 downwards.
AGAAACGCAAAAGGGGCAAAATATTTATTTTAACAGTGTTATCGTGTTTCAAATTAATTCAAATTTCATACACAACAAAAACAATATAAAATTGAATTCTTGTAAACGTCTCAATAATTCATCGCAAAAAGTGACTTAAATAATAGTAAACACAATAGCGCCATTCAAATAAAAATGTTCAACAGGGGAAATATTTGCGTTTCTAAACCTGTTAAGTGTATGTAACATCGGCCCTTTATGCATTCGACCGAAACCATTTCTTCCTTTTTGAAAGGGAACAATGCAGTGAAGCTTCAGAGCAAGTTTGATGCAATGCCATCTATTGGTTTATGAATAGTAGCCGTTTAAATGTTTGTTTTAGTAACAGCTGTGTGCACCGGACCGGGACCATAAGGAGTCAATGCAGTACAAAGAAAGTTTAAGGCTAATGCGAAACAGGGAAAATGGAATTTTGCCAGATGCAAGTGTAAGCCTGTAATTGTCTAAATAAGATCTGATGATCAAAAGAGCTAAGCTTAACTAATGCCTGTGTAAATGAGTCTTGAGATCGCATCAATCGTCTATTGTCTAAATCTTTAGCGGAGAAGGATAAGAGTGCATGTTTGTGTAACATAGACCTCTTGGGCAACTAAGCCTGGAAATTAATACAATTCTCATAAATTTAGTCTTTATAAAAAGTTGGCAAGTCACATTACAAAAAAATGCAGGGTATGGTAGTATAAATTATTCTCATAGCAATGCATCTTTCTAATGTGGTGAATACCTTGGATATCACAAATAACCTTTTAATAAACACTCCCGTCTCCCTTGGTCTTGTGGTAGAGGCACCCGCCTTAGGAGCGCGTGGTCGGAGGTTCGAATCCCAGAAAGGACAAGAAGAAGGTCAAAAGGTCATTACTAAAGTCGTTTGTAATCTGCAAAACAGTCCAAATTTCATTACTGTAGCTTCAAAAACTAAGAAGTAGGTCAAAGCGTCAAGAAAAATGTACCTGGTGACCTAATTTTTGACACAATTTTACCCAGTTTCGATTTTGACCTAGAGTTCATCAAGACAAACATTCTGAGCAATTTTCAAGATGTTTTGATGTTAAATGTGGCCTTTGGAGTGTTCACAAGGGCTTTTCTATAATTTGACCTGGTGTCCTAGTTTTATGACCCCACGTCACCTCGTTTCGAACTTGACCTATAGTTCATCAAAACAAAAATTCTGACTAATTTTCATAATGATTGGTTACAAATATTGCCCTTGAGTGTTCACAAGGTTTTTCTATGTTTTGACATGGTGTCCTAGTTTTTCACTCCACATGACCCACTAGAGTTTATCAAAACAAACGTTCTGACTATTTTTAAAGATAATTTGATATCAAATGTGGGTTCCACACTGTTCACTAGGTTTTTCTATGATTTGAGCTAGTTTTTGACCCAATGTGACTATAGTTTCGAACTTGAGATAGAGTAAATCAACACAAACTTTCTGAGCAATTTTCAGGATGGTTGATTGCAAAATGTTGCTTCTAGTGTCTTCACAAATAATTGATATGACGCGAAAGTATCTATCACTCCGCCTACCGATCATGCAATCGATAGATTACAAAACTTCCGACACATTTTAGTGTTCAGGCATTATCTATAAGCTGAACTTTCACATTTTGACTGGGATTGAAACACATTTAAAAGGGATTTTTTTATTTGTTTTCGAAATTTTATGTTTCCTTTTTAAAAAAGAACAATATACATATCACGCATAATGTGCATACATTTTAAACTTACCCTTCGAATGAGTGCACAAAACGACGAATGGATCTCGAAACGGAAATCATTTTTAAATATATGTATAAAAAACATTTTATAAACTATAGTGATGTAAATAATGTATTCACGATGCATTTCCACAGTTTTTTTTCACTACCATGGAAAATATGTTCGTTCATACATAGTACATTTTGTACACCGTGGTCAGTATATACATGTATCCTCGTATTTTATTCACAAGATGTATCAAAATATCATATAATGGTGATGGCGATGTCAGAGGACAAACAATTATTATCTATTAAATACAAACGTAACATTCAAGTTTTACTAGTTAACATAATATTTTTAAAAAAATAGATCATACATGCTTATTGTACCATGAAATCTGACCAGTCAAGCAGTGCGGCAATGAGATGTATATCAAACACATCTTCCGGTGACTTACCGAAACAAAGGCAATATGTCACACTGTATATTATGTATTATCTTTCTTGACACTTGTCTGTATATAGGTCCATGACATAAAAACAACCATCGGTTATGCAAAAAATGCAGTACGTATGTTTTAAGTCGCTACAGAACATACATTATATGTAATGCGTACAGTTAGTGGAGATTACAAATATTTTTTGAAAACTACTGGATCTGGATCTGGATAGGTACGTTGCAGGGCCTTTCAGCGTAGCGTAACGGGAGAGAGGGTGGGAGTCTTCTTGTCCCAGTGAAGGACAGCTGCTCTAAAGCTGTTGACTGTAGAAGCGCACACAACACTGTCTTCAAATATATTGCGGTTTTTGGAAAGAATGATTGTTTGTAATTTAAGGTCTTACACTGGGTTGGCACAAAACGCTGTCTTTCAACTATGTTTTCTGAGCAAAAGTCACTGAATGTCTAAGGGGTCACTCTGCGTTTATTTGAGCGGACAGGTTTTAAATAGTCATGGCATGGTAGGGCTGGCACCAGCCCCTTTCAACTTATCAACATTTGCCCTCTGCATATCTATATCACACATAAGTTAAATGTTATAATTATTAATTCTTATATTATTCCTAAAATTAAGGTTTCGTATGATGCACACCGACATAACATACTTTTAGTCTCCATAGACGAAGTATATGATTATTATTAAATTATCCATTCTTTCTGCTTAAAGTTTCCGCGAAAAACTAAAGCGTTTGAAATAGATTTTAATTAATCTAGATATGAATTGATGTAAAATTACAAAAGTAATCGACACATTCAACATGGGTCACGACACGGACCTTATATCGTATATAGGTCCGTGGTCACGATTAAGTGCCGGTTTAACTGTTTCTGTAAGCAAAGTATAATTCAAATTTCGTTCAGTTCTTGGTGTTAAACTTGATATAAAGCCCTTCGTAGTAACTAAACAGACTTTTTCATCATTTTTATATAATTTTTACATAATACATTCATCTATCCACGAAGACAATGACCCTATATACTCAAAAAAACAAAAATAATATCAAACAGGGAATGCCACGTACCAAAAACGCAGCCTCCCCAAAACGAGCCCCACAGCACCCAGAAGTGCACACCACCAACACACACACACACACACACACACACACACACACACACACACACACACACACACACACACACACACACACACACACACACACACACACACAACACAACACAACACACACACACACACACAAAAGCAAACACACGAGGACAAAACGAACAATTAAAGGAACACAGTAGGGCACCGCCTTGGAACGGTCAGTGGCAAAAACACCACTGGGGAGCTTAAACCGGCTTATGGTGCGCACCCAACCTCACTCTACCCCCACCATGTTCCAAAGTCACAGGACAGTGTAAATAAAAGTAATCCCTGCTAGGTGAATCTCTAACACACGCAATGGAAACAAAAGGCATGGTATGTAAAACACAAAAATGCTCGTGTATAAATATATAAAAAGCAAACCTTGAGAACCAAAAGCTCTTTTACTACTTGTCGGAGGAAAACTCTGGAAACGCGTGGAGGTGTGTAAAAATATTGATTTTTGTTTAGTCAGTCAAACGATTTGATTGACAGTCGGCGTCATGTTAATTGGACGTACGACGGACGACGGACGACGGACACCGGACATCTAATAATCATGGTTAATTGCAAAATGTGGCTTCAAGTGTGTTCACAAATACATGTTATTGGACATACTACGGACGAAGGACACCGGACATCTAATGATCTTAAGCACTTCGCGCTCAGGTGAGCTAAGAAAACAATAAAGCAACATATGCTTGATGCTATAAATGTATTCTAACATAAACATTCACAGTTTTATACCTGAATGCGCCCGATTTTGCGTCACAACTATACTGCACATTATACGCTACCGCGATGGCGGAGTGTTACACTGGATTTGGCGAAAAATGATTCATGGTCGCTTCTTATTAAAAACTTCAATTTCCAAGTATGGTTAAAAAAAACTAGTTAAGATAATTATTATCGCATGGTTAAACACTTAAAAGGACAAATACTTTGAACATAAATACAGTCAGCTATTCGCTTTACACTTGTTGGAATGATTGAGTGTGCCTGAAGGTTAGTACATTTTTCTCACAATAATATTTATAATCAGTTCATTTTCTTCGTGAAAACATTTTTTTGGAGTAGAGATATAGAAATAATAAGAACTATTTCTGTACTACTAACTTCATATTTCTTATAAACGATTCTAATAGTAATCATCGTTTAAAGACGACTACGCTCAGATTTTGGTAAAAAAAATGGTTCTTCAAACTGTCTGAAATTAACATATTTTAGAACGAATCATCAAATAAAATGGTTCCAGTATAAATTCCTTTAAAGTACAATTGTTTTTTTGAAGTTATACACAACCAAATTATAAAGAGTAACATATGCTTTTGAAATTCCATATAAACATGTAATTTAGCGATACCGTCAAACTAAGCTAACCAACATTTTCAACAATTTTTCTCAAATTGCTATGTAGATTGTTACTTGTGTTGTTGATTCTAGCCATTTCTTTAATATTTCATGTTTTAGTATATCATCTGGAGAAATAAAAACTTTTCACTGGAAGCTTTAAAAAATACGTTTTCATGAAATGATAAAAAATACCTATTAAAGATAATGAAATATTAACAGTGTTCTGGTACATGTGGATATAAAGATACATCCTTTTATTTAGTTATTGTCAATTTATTTCCTTGTATGTTAACAGACTTTAAATTGGATACGCTATAAATTATATAAATATTATTTAAACTGTATATGTACGATATACCAGGCGGAAACAACCAGAGAAAGATGATATTACAAATTGGAGACGTCAATCAACCAGTATTGTCGTGTTTTCTTTTTGTGGACCGTCCTTGAAGTGTGTCGATTTTATCAATAATGCCAATAGATAAAACGGTCACAATTTAAATGTAAACATTATTAAAACATTTCTGTAGTTAAAGTTCAAAATATTTTTTCTTTCTAAACAAATGAGGAAAATTACGGTGCCCGTGAAGTGACATGTGATACATTTTTTTTATTTCGTAATTACGAAATACATTTCGTATAAACGAAATAAGATTTCGTAAAAACGAAATGTTATTTCGTAACGCTTATTTCGTAAAAACGAAATGTTATTTGAATAATGTAAAAGTAGAAATTATTTGAAATAAGAAAAGAAAACTCAACGTTTAAAACTTCAATTAAAAATAACAAAATTTATAAAAGTTAATAAAAGGTAAATTTCTGATGGGGGGGCGAACTCTATGTAATGGGTCTTATTGTTCATTAGATAAATCTCTAACAGAATAAAAGTTATACAAAAACAAAATTGTCATAAAATGTTGCTTAAAAGTACTTGACCACCTTTAATTTATATTCATTCATTTATTCATTCATTCGTTCATTCGTTCATTTGGTTTTATAGCTAATTTTAATTTTACTATTTATGTATGCTAAAATAGTATTTGTCATGAACTAAACATTGAAATAATAATTTATTGATCAATCGATTTATGCGTCGACTAGCTTTACATGTATTCTTGTCGTTACTTTATTTGTCTACATAATTGTGTGTTTCTGTTTAGCTAAGAGAAACTTTTGTTGTAATGTACAGCTCTACTTATCTATTTACTCCCTCTTCGTTTTTGCTGGTCGCTAGTTTAAGGCACGAAAAAATAAAATAATTATTAAATTCTTGGCTGTTTGATGTTCGTCTCTTTTAATGAATTAATTTTTGTCTTTCAATTTTCATTTTTACATTATGTGTTGCATCATCTTTTACATTACCTCAACACACAATTAAAATAAAAATACATTATTTCGCAATTAAAATAAATACGGTATATGTACATTTGTAAACATACATTTGTATCGCGTCACTTACTTAAAGGTGATAATTTTGAGTGAATACATTTATTTTACATCCAGTATTAGTGAATTTCCATGTGTGTTATGAATCATGCTATTTAGCCGATTCGGCTTACTTCTTACGTTGATCATGGAAAAACATTGCTTTAAGCGTTTAGGATATTTTAGAAATTTTAGGAAAGTATAACTAATTTTTATCAGATACAAATTTTAGCCTAAATGATTGCTATTTCGTGACTGAATTCAGTCATAGTCGGCCTAGCTTCTACTTTTGTTTACCGAAAACTTTCATTGCCTCTTCAGTTACTGATAGTGAAATCAGGAATGACTGAAATTCAGCCAGATGCAATTTCAATCATATTCGAATCGTCTTGGAGTACAGATTCATATATGCTATGAATGTATGGTCAGTTAGTGACTGAATTCAGTCATTTTTTTGTGCACCAAGTTGTTAACTGATAGTTTGTATAAGCAAGTACGTTTGTAATATCATTATCATGTATGTACTAAATGTGAAAAGTAATAAAATCTTAAGTATCAATAACACGTCTTTGTTCTATATAACACAAATATGATTGTTCATATAGGAAAAACCGTTAATTCTAACGAAATTATACATGGATATTGATATTTGAAAACAAATGTTGAAAATGGCATAGTTAAGGCACAATCAGAAAGGTGACTATTCTCATCAGAACGTGTTTTTCGTAAAAACGAAATCTTATTTCGTTAAAACGAAATCTTATTTCGTAAAAACGAAATGTACGTGCCCGTGAAGTGACATGTGATACTTTTTTTTATTTCCGTAGAAAATCGATATATCTGTTCTAGTAAGATAATCAATAATCAAACAATATTTTCATCTCTTTACATTATTTCGGTATTTATATACATTATGATCGATGGATTTTTCTGTCTAAAAGTTTTCTCTTTTTTTAAATATTTTTCCCTCTGTGGCTTTAAAGCTACCTTTTTAATGACTTTGTACGTAGAAGGGCAGCTGGATGTTCGGATAATACTGTTTATTTTTCTTATGATTGTTTATTTTTTATTGAACTTTTTCTGCGTAAAGTTCGGATACGCGCGTGATTGATGCCAGCGTATTTTCGGCAAATAACGAATCCATGAGAATCAGGTACATGTATAAGCAAGTCAATAAACAATATTGTGTATACCAAAAATTCCTACAATACTTTTTTTTGTTGCTTTCTCACCTGACGATGATACATTTGATTGCTTGTTCAGTAAATACATGGGGCTCAAATATGAACTGTTTTTCGTTTCAGTATAAATCATGGAATCGGCCCCATCAAGAAAACTTATAAGTGATCAAACTGTAGAGCAGAGGCTTGTAGAGGACAGAGCTAAAGGTTACATGTCTACAGCTGACACAAACACTAATGAGATTGATGATGCATCTTCTGTCTCAAGCACGACCCTAGAATCACACCAAATAAAATCAAACGTTTCCTCTGGGCTGCATCACAATCAAACACGTCAATCTGAAACAACTGCCGGTGATGAAAACGAAACAAAAGAATGTACAACAGAGGCCGAAGATTTCGAGAAATACACAAGAGGGACATTCAGGCGTTTGAGGACGCTCTCTGTGAAAATCATACACATTGATAAAAATAATTTCACAAACGATGAAGAAACATTGACAAGAATCAAGACTGAGCTCATGTTTATCGAGGCTCTATATTTTTCCGTGGTAGGTAAGGGTTTCTCGAGACATTTATACGAAGGGTATCAGAAAGAATTGTGTGATGTTTTGCTTGAATTGGATTTGCTTAGTCAATTCGTCAAACTACTTGAGGAAATCACAAGAGATACTGATTTCAGGTCTGCAACAAATGATCAGAAAAAGGTTGTTAAGATAATTATGAGCCTTCTTTATAACTGTACTGACCTCTCTGACCCCTTTGCCAATGCAGTTGCAAAGTCAAGCGTGATAGAGTTTACAAAAAACTTTTTGGATGCAAACTACGATGAATATATTGCAGACGCATCCGAGGTAAATATCATATTGGATTAAACCCGTGCTTATAAAAACAATTTCATGCTCAACTGGGTTTGAGGACAAAACAATTTTAACTTCGTGCACCAAACACTGTAAGAAACAAAAGTTCAATTGTTCAAAAGTGAATTAAGATATTTCCGGAAAACTTGTTGGATACACTCTTTATAAAGATTTTATAAAACATGACAATATTCTAGTCTGAGCATGAGTCTGGGCTGAGCATGAAAAAGTTTGATGAGCACAGGGCCTGATGCTGTAATTTGATAACTATGAGTTATACATGAGCAGTTCGGAACAAATAAAAGAATTCTACAGTATAGTGAAAATTACGTTAGTGGAAAACCTAAATTTATTCCGCAGTGGCTATACAACTTACTTGACATTCTTTAAAGTAATGAGCATATCAAACACAAAGAAATATTAAGTCTAAATATTAGGATCTTCAATTCATTTATGACTTAACTACTGCATAATGTTCCTATTAATTTAATAGGACAATTCGTTTTGAATATCATGATCTGTACATGCAAGGGGTCGTTGTTACGTACAGCATATAAAAGACAAGGGAAAGAACTGCCACGCTCATACGGTTAATATCACATTGTTGATTTATTGTTACTTGAAAAAGAACCGTTATACAACGCCAAATAGCCCAGTTTGCTGATTAGACAATTAACTTTCCAAAAAGTATACTTTATGTACTCAAAGTGTAGCCACAATACACAGATTTTTTTATTTCTCACAAATCATGCGTTTTCCGTAGGTTTTAAACGAAGTCGTAAAACAAAAACAAACCGGGTTTGTGAAAGCATTCACTGTATGCATGAATACTGAAGGAAGCGGGCACTCTGAAGCACATTTTAAGAACAACAGTAATCTCACCGAATGCATGCAAATTCGCCGCTATCGTCTCCAACAATTCTTTAATCGACTTTCCGTCGTTTGTTTGTAAATTTATTTCTCTGTGTGCCATGAGTATCACGGACAAAAACAGAACTGCATATTAAAAAAGATGTTCCGATTGGATGGCGAAAATTTTGTTTGGTTCTGGCTTTGTGTACGCACGGGTATAAAGTGAACGCTAAGGAAAGTGGTGCCAGAAAATATCAAGAACGTCATATGATAATTTCGTAGGTGTTTCACCTAAGGTATTTTTATCAACCAATCAAATTTGTCATTACACAAAATTACGTATGTAAGACAATAATGGAGAACTTCTTCAACTTTTATCACTGTCAACAAATAGAATTGTAGACTTTACATCGTATGAGGCGATAGCGGCGGAATATTGCTGCAATCGGTGCGTTTACTGTTATTTTATAAATGTGCATTTAGATTAGGCCCGGTTCCTTTATTATCTATCAATACTGCGAATGTTTTCGCTAAACCTCGTTTGTTTTGGTTTTACGACTTCGTTTAAAACCATGGAAAAACGCATGATTTGTGAGAAATAAAAAGAAACCTGTGTGTTATAGCTCAAGTTAGGGTAGACTAAGTATACATGTTTTGAAAGTTTAATGTCTAATGGACAAAGCCAGGTATGTTAGAGCGTTGTATATCGATTCTGTTGCAAGTAACAATATATGAAACGATATGATAGTAAGCCCTATGCTAGTCACAGTTCTTTCCCTTGTACTTATTATATACATGTAACGTTAACAAACGAGTAGACAATGTTACAGACCCCTTTGTGTACATGCATGTCTTTACTAGCCTATGTTGGTAAATATTTACATACCGTCATTATTGATAAACATGTTTCAGTTTCATGAAACTGTTGTTACTAGAACTGCTTTTATTCACCTTTTTATATACAAAAAAAATGTGTCCGTGTATATACTGAACAAAAAAAGAAACTTCCGATTTCTATACATATGTTTTTAATGTTATAAAAGGAAATCAACATGTCCAATGCCCTACATATGTTCGGACGAACGATTATGTGTCAAATAAAACCAATTTTAATTGGATTGTACGCATTACGCAAAAAATAAAAAATTCAAAATCGATTTTCTCGTGCATGCACGGACCAGTATAATACGTGCTTATAAAATCAAACCTTTCAGTCTGGTTTTACAGACTTTGTTGTCAATAAGAAAAAGACGTTGAAAAAAACTTGTTTTTATTAAGTTTTCTTTCTTTTTGATATGTCTAAAATTCCGCAGAATTTGGGTGAACATGCCATCGGCATGCTAAATGCTGGTATGGCGACGAATAAGGTTGCTAGGATTGTTGGCATTTCTAGCCGTGATATTCGAAACCTTAGGCAACGTATTCAAGCAACAGGGCGTACGGACGATTTACCACGTAGCGGACGTCCGCGGGTCACAGCGCCTGGTCAAGACCGCTTTATCATGAACACACACCTATGCAATCGTTTTCAAACTGTCACTGCCACTTCTGCTAATACCCCTGGTACACATTACAACCGAATATCTGCCCAAACTGTGCGCAATCGTCTGCGCAAGGATGGTATACGTGGACGTCGTTCTTACGTTGGCTGTGTATCGACGCGACGTCACTGCGTAAATAGTGTTACTTGGGCACGTACACATCATCACTGGATAAGGCAACAATGGAATAGCGTTCTCTTCTCCGACGAGTCAAGATTTTCTAATCATCGAAGTGATACCACGGTTCGAACACCTGTGGTATAATTTGGACCAGCGTGTAAGACGTCACCATATTCCACCTTCGGACATCAATGAACTTACACAAGCCTTAATCCAGGGGTGGAACAACATTCCACAGGCCGAAATCAACACACTTGTCAGTTCTATGCGCCAACGATGCGAGGCAGTACTCGATGCGCAAGGTGACCATACCCTGTATCAATGTGTGATTTTGGTCTACGACCCCTACCACATTTAACCAACCATTTCATCAGTTTTCCGTGAACGTAGAGTGATAAAATTTTACACACAAATTTACATTGAAATACTGTTGTAATACATGTAGAAAAGATTTAGCCCTTCTTTTCATATTTACGTACATCTGCACTTGAACAGAACGGAAGTTACTTATTTTGTTCAGTATATATTTTTTTTAATGAGCCAATATTTTGACTTTTTGTTATTTTATCTTTAATCTTATGTTCTGCTTTTTTCGCACAGCCAACTACTATTTGTATAATTAGAAGTTGCCATGGGATTGCCCTTAACGTGTCGATGCGAGATGCAAATGTTGAGCGTCTCAGGGACCTAGATTACACGACTTCTCTAGCACCTTACCTCAAGTGTACAGACCCTGAAGTCAATATCCCAGTACTTGCAACTTTAGCAAACGTTGTCTCTGAAAGAGAATGTGAAATAATCAGCAATCACATTCTCGCTGTTGCTCAACTTTTGATATTCTTAAATAAAGGTATGGCCAAGGAGAGCCGTAGGTGCGAGGGATGGTCATGCAGGGAAATTGCTGTAGGTAAAATACAATATTTTGATACATCTATACTTTGCATCCAATATGTTCAACAATAACAACGACTCAATTAAATTTGGGTATGTTGAATTTAGCCGTTATACTTTCACATGTTTATCGACAGGCAAGCCAATTATTTATTGTTTTATCTGTATCCGCATTTTCTTATAGATAGTGTTCATGCCTAAGCGCAAAAGTAACATTCTAACTGATGGGAACAACTACTGTATGCATATAGTGAGGTTTAAGAAACATATTTTGTACTTTCTAATTATTGCAAGAATTTAAAAAGCACAAATCATTCTATGTTGCATAAACATTTATTCCGTGATATTTTAAAGTTACTTTTCATTACAGTTGTACGGCAGCTTGCTAGAAATGATGCTAACAAGAAGTTGTTGTTTGAACTGAAAGCACTCAAGCCGCTCGTTGAATTAGCCAAGTCGAAAGACGAAGAGGAACAGCTTGGTGAGAGCCTTTGCGATTCGTTAAATATTTCCTCTCTATATTTCTGAAATGGACTTGTTCGTCTTTTTATTTGGACACTGCCATTTATCATTCAAGGAAATTCAATGAAAATTTACAGATAAAACATGCTGTGTAAAACATAGGTAATTCACGAAAAAGGGAGAAACATGTATATAATGATATATATAGAACTCATTCAAGTTACGTCATCGACAAGTACAACTAAAATATTTCCATCCGTATTTTATGAAATCTTTTCTCCAAATATTACTCACACTTGAAGAAAAGTTTATTCACACCTGATTATATTTTATCAGAAAGTGTGCTGGCTATTTTAACCCTATCTTTTGATGACAAAATTCGAGTTGACATAACAACAAAAGAAACACTTGGCGTGATTGACGTGTTGCTAGACCTGAAGGAAACATCTGAAAACAATGACATAAAGAGTGCCTGCGAGAAGACGTTGTGGAATCTGAAAGACGATCTTCTGTCGTCTGCAATTCCGTCATATAAAGCAGAAGGTAAACCTTTCGACGGGTTTGCTTAGTCTTGATATTCGTCTGAACATTTTATGAAAAGTATATTTTATTTAAAATACAACTGTTCTGAAATGATTTTGTTTCACGTAAGAAAATGAAAATGTATTCTGTGTTGCTAGTTCTATGTATTATATCGCCAAAACTATCTATGTGAACAAATGTAAGAAATTTCTCATGCTTTAAGATGACAAAGCTGTGATGTGCTTACACAACAAAGTCGGAGTATCAATAGCAATTTGGTTTATATTGTTGAAATGTTTCTAAACTTGATTTAACTTTTTTAAACTCTTCTATAAACAGATCAAAACAAAGGCAACAGCTTAAAATAGCAGATCGATTTATATATCGAATCAGAAGCGGTAAAAGTACACCCTGACGATCTTTGTATGAATTTCTCAGTTTGGTTTATCCGTTTCGTCCTCTAATGAATAGGTGAACAAATGCAGCAAAAGAATGAGACACGCAAAATAACCGGACATGTCATGATATCTTACCAACACAATGACAGAAAACTCCTTCTCACTATCAAAGAGAAGTTAAAACAACATGGTTTCAAGGTTCGCTATTCATTTCTGAAATTTAAAGTATTGCAATTGTGTACACTAATGTAAAATAATCCGCAATCATCATCAAACACAACACAAATCAATCAGACCTACAGGAGAATGAATCCCGCAACTATGAAGAAGATATAGAAAAGGCAATATACAAGATACACCTGTTATTTACAAAATAATGAACTGTTATAATTACCTTATGTACAGCTGTTACAGTTAAGCGGCAGATATATGCGTACACATATGTCTACAACCATTGCATAATAAGGGTAAATCAGGCAGGCAAAAAAGATTTCATCCTTACATTATCCAATAAAGTTAATATATTGCGATGTATTCAGTAGAGCTCTGGCCAATTTTGTTTTAACTTCTAGGTATGGATGGACGTGGACGAAATGGGAGGCTGTGTGTATGAAACGATGGCACAGGCCGTGGAAAATGCAAATGTTTTCCTTATGTGCTACTCTAGAAAATACAAAGAAAGTGAAAACTGTCAATACGGTAGGAAGATTTACCAATGTATTTTTGTGTAATTACTGTTTGATAATAACTCTCAAACTCTAACATGTATTATTACTTTTTTGTAGTCGTATATATACATGTACACAGTTGAAAGGACAGAAGAGTTCTAAGATATTAGTCATTTCTCCTGTTTAGTTGGTTTTTATTTTGGGTACTCGTACTCGAGTACATGAGTGCGACGTTGCTTTTAGTTAATTTTTCCCCAATCTACTATAGAATAATGATTAGTTGTAAACAATAATGTATTGGTTGAAACCATGGAAGTCTGAGGTTGGTTAGCCTACAATTAAACCGAATTACATTGACACGTATCTGACAACTCCTTACCAACTGACCGTTTCGGGGCGTTACCTGATCGTTTCTGTATAATAGATGAACGTGCGGAAGCGGTAAAACGAAATTCAGCTTTTTGTTTCATTACTGCTCAGTTGTGCTATGTAAATTCTTTGATTCTTGGCAGTCTAATTTCTGTCCACTTTAAAAACGTTTTTGATGTGTTAATGATAATTATTTGAACTATGTGCTTCCCCTGGGAATATTAACTTATGTTTTAATAAACCGTGTAATGTAAAATGGTATTTACGGGCAAAGTATGGTACTATTCACGGAATATTTACATTGTTATTGAGTTTTAGGTCACATTGGTTTTGAAAGTTTTATTTAAGATTGGTGTTTAAGGCACTACCATATCAGTAATGACACGTTTTGATTTGCTTTTACCAAATAAGTAAGTCGCTCTATAACGAAAATATAGATTTTACGGCACGGTCTGGTGGTACTCAATTGTCTCTTTTGTGTCTATTGTCATTAATATGTTATTCCACAGAGGCCAAATATGCACACAAAACAAAAAAGGCAGTTATTCCTTTGAAAATGGAGATGGGCTATGAACCAGATGGCTGGTTAGGACTCTTGCTGAAATCTGACTATTACATAGAGCTTTCGGGAAAATATGACAATGAAAAGAAATTCGTGGAACTGATTGCTAATATAAGAAAGATTTGGCCTACTGGACATGACTATGTCGATGCACCTATACTTCCAAAGGTAATAAATATGACCTTCTCGATAATAGCTTAATATTGAAAAATGTACAGCTTCTTGAAGTTATATTTTCTATCAAAACTGATATAGTATGTTTGTTTTAAATTGACCTGAATGCTACTGTATACTTATTTGTTTATTCTCGATTGAGAAACAAGTTCTTATAGTTGAAATTAATCGCTTCCAAGACTGACGCCGGATAAAATAAACCTCGAAGAATGATAGGGCTAATAATAAAGTAATGTGTCTTTCCTAAGGAGACTAACTTTGCTCGCATCGTCCTCAAAAAAAAATGGAGTCAAGAAGTTGTTGATAAGTGGCTGGAAAACAACGGCTTAAAAAAGTAAGTTAAACTCTAATATTTGTAAAAATACACAGCTGTAACAGCAAGTATCTTTTGGACGAATCTGCTTATAGCATTTGCCTATTTATAGCGTTTATTTCTTTTCAAACATCTATTTGGGGATTCTGTTTGTTAAAACACTTACTGGGCAATTCCGCTTATGGTTTTCACCCACTGGTTGCTTCTGTTTAGGGCAGTCATCTATTGGTCGAGTCTGGTTTATTATAGATTATGTTTATTGTATTCGCCTATATGTCTATTGTGTTCATTGTATTCGCCTATTGGTCTATCCTGTTAATTGTATTCATCTATTTTTCGATACTGTTTATTGTATTCGCCTTTGGTCGAGACTGTGTTCATGTCAAACACCTATTGGCTGATTTTGTTTATTGCAAACTTATTCTGTGTATGACAAACACCTACTGGTCGATTATGTTTATGTCAAACACATATTGTTCGATTATGTTTATAACACGGACCTATATAAACATGGATTGGAACTCTCGTATTTTCTTAAACAAATCATTACGTATCGCTGTTCGCCAGACGTTCTTTGCGAGTTTTATGCAAGGTAAACATCCGTAGTTATCCGAATCGATGCCGCAAGTTGTCCATATTAAAATGAATCGAGGAAATTTTGCAGTTTTAATTGTGTTTTTCTCAATATCTATTGCTTAATGGTTTGTAACTCTCTTTCTTTATGTAATTTTTGTCATTTTCCAAGCTGTATCTTTTTTCGTTATACGAACTTTATACCGATTTTATCTATTGAAAATTTGTGAAAATACAGGGATTTTTCACCAACCAACGCATACGAAATGATATTCGGACACATTTTTACGCAATGGACGCCTTATACATCTATTTTTGGATACGTTAATAGATTTGTATAACAAGAAGTATCTTTAAAAAAAAGATACACGGCCATAGTATCAAATTAAATATTAAAGTTTTCCTTCTTTAAAATTAAAGTCTTAGAACAGGTGCGCGATATCAGAGACTGTCGCCGAGCGCACTCAAGAGAGAATGCGTAATTTCTTTCCCGGTATCGTTTTATCGTTTTTTGAAAGTTGAAAGCCAACCCATGTGTATATAGGTCCGTGGTTTATGGTAAAGACCGTCTGGGCGATTCATAACTTGGATACTTCTGTTGATGGTTAACAACTATGTGTCGATTCTGTGTATGGCAAACACTTTCGGTTCGTTTCTGTTTATTGGACCATTCTGTTTATGGCAAACACCTAATATGTTTATGACAAAACACCTATTGGACGATTCTGTTCATGGCAAACACCTATTTGTTGATTCTGTTTATGACAAACACCTATTTGTTGATTCTGTTTACGTGTATTACGAACACCTATTAGTCGATTCTATTAAATATTACAAACATTTAATGGCTGATTATGTGTATGACAAACACCCTCTGGGCGATTCTGTTTAGGACAAATACCTTTTGCAAGATTATGTTGATAGTAAATATTAGAAGATTCTGTTTATTGCATTCATGTAGTTGTCCATTGCTTTTATGCCATTCATCCATTGAGTGATACTGTTTAGGCAATGCAACTGTCTATGGCAAACGCCTACGAGACGTAAAAGTTTATGGCAAAACACTTAACGTGTTATTGTTTATCGTCAAAAATGAAAATTACAAACACCCCTTATGTTAAGTAGAACAAATCAGCAGTAGCAAACAATACTTATTCAATTAAATCTAAGCCTTTAATGTAAATGTGAACTTCACTGTTGATATAATCAATTTTACTGCGTAGTTATTGGCGCCGCCGATGACGGCGGTGGCCTATTATGGAATACTTTTTCCGGAAGTACATGCTAGGAGCGGTTATTAGAATGCGAAGAAAAATGGTTTTAACTGTATGCCAAAATAATACGCAATAGACATTAAAATATTGATTATACACATTTCCTCATTAAAACGTAATTGTTTAATTGTAAGTTCCTTTTCATATCTTTTTAGAAAAAATACGAAAACGTAAAACAACTTCTCCCTTATCGGTTTTGCAAAAGGAAGTGTCTAGAGAACCGGAACCGGTTCCCTAGACAGCGACCTTAGCGAACCGGAATTAATATTCGGACGAATTATTTGGCGTGTTGTTATCGGCACGTTTATTGATACAGCTATATAAACAATGCATATGTTGATTATTATTGTTATCATTAAATATGTAATTCGGAAGAGGAATATTTAGAGATCCTTCCTAAAATTATGACATGAAAGACTTAACGCAGTATTAGTATTAGAGATAACAGAATGACGAAGGAGAGCGTTTAGTTATAACATAATGAATAGCATTGAAACAGAAAGCACAATTTTTCTGTAAATGTTTTTGATTTTATGTAATATATGCTAGAGAGAAATAATTAAACCTAAATATACATAAGCATTTGCTTTCGTTTTCATTATGTCACATCCAGGCTACACCACGAGGAGCTCTGATCATGGCCCGTCGACCCTGTTAAGAGTCAGTTTAGCCCTGAAAAGGACTGTTTTCAGAGCCTCTGGTTCAGGAAGGCAGACTGATGCTGTCGGTGAACTTAAAGTCAACATCTCTTCTAAACACACCATCACGTCTGTCTAAAACGTCATTGTTCATTAACTCTGGACCATGTGACCATATTTTGTCAAGTGGGAGTTTCAACAAGGTCTTGTTAAGACGTCTGCATAACTTGTATCGACGTTGATGACAATGGAAGAGGCTCTCAAATACGACGTGCTGAACACCACAGCGCGGAATTCATTTCTTATATCAAGTAGGGCATGGAGTAACTGATGATTGTTAAATTTCTATATCATTTTTACCTATCTGTATGAAGACGTATGAAGACTATGTCAAACTTCGCCAGCTTCCACCTGCGTAACTTCTGCAACAACCCGACGACATTAATCCTCCTGTCCCATGTGCTTCACCGCGAAATGGTAGATCATTGTGTAGACTACCATTTCGCCAGCGTACACATAGACATCATATTAAAACCGGAAGTGCGGAAGGCGAAGGAGATCAATTCGACAATCGACACATTGAAAACTAATGCAAATAAACTGATAATCCCACATTTTTCTTGTTTAAATGGAAGTTTTCACTTTATAATTATTAAATAATCTATTTTCTTATCACAATTACCTGTAATATATGCAGGAAAACAATTCCGGTTCGCTAGTGTATAGACGGATATAGGCTGAGAACCGATTCCGGTTCGCTAAGGTCGCTGTCTAGGGAACCGGTTCCGGTTCTCTAGACACTGCCTTTGCAAAATTATAATATGAGCTTATTTTTTACCACGTGCTTTAAAGTCAGTCTCCGTGGTGTAGTGGGTAAGCTGACCACCGTCTAATTTTACGAGTGGAGTTCGAATCCCGGTCAAACCCAATTTTTAAAATAATTTTTCTTCCGTTTTTTTTTCAGCTTTAAAACCACCATGATTTTAAATGTTTTCTGCAAATATTCATAAAAATTTTCATTCAAATCAAACTAATAATGATTGCTTATCAAAAAGCTAATTTTAGCTATATAACGCCACACATGTACAAAACTATTTTCGGCGCCCTTTGATGCTTTGCATCAATGGTATTCTTGTTATTCATTGGGATATCTAATATACGGGAAAAACTTATACCTACAGGAGTTTTTTAGAGAAGTTCGACTTAACCGTTTTGAAACCCTTAGCAAAATGCACTGTATGAATAAAATTCTTGAATAGCCGCTTAAACAGTGAAACTCAAAAGATCATCTGTGGCGTATCCTTGCAGAATGCATTTACCAATATATTCTTTTTAGTGTTGTAATACAAATGTACATATCAGTTATAAATATTTAGATCTAATTTTATTTCTACATTTCAGCCAGGGTTTAGATACGATCAGTGGATTAGAAATTTCTTACTTGACAATAATGCTAAAAAAGGCTCCAGAACAGCTGCATTATTGTTTAAGAAAAGACCTAGGAATCAAGACATTGTCAACAAAAGCAAAGATCGTTTGGGCACTAGAGGACTTAGCGAATCAGGAAGAATGAAAAGACAGCTGCCATTAGAAATCATTTCTTAAAATTAATTTGCTGGAAATTATTTTAATATGTATGTTTAATAGAATATATATTTAGAGGCTTTTGACCGCTCTTAGTGACTAAACTGTAGAGCACTTTTTTATGGCGCTAAATTTTTCTATTAGAAAATAAAAACAGTAACATACGTGTGACTGTAACACAAACAATTGTATGTTATCCTTATTATGGCTTTGAGCCGAAGACCTTGGTGTTATGTGCTACTCTACAAATCTATGGGGTTTTTTATTATTAATTTCTTTTTGAAAAACGAAAGAGGGGCATACAAAGATGCAAACATTAAATTTTGTTCGTTTATTAATATCCAAAAATGTTCGAAATTTTCAAAGGCAGCTATTTCGTGCCATTTGGTTTACCGAGTTTCTTTCTTGCAGCTCGAGTGCTCCTACGATTAAACTACTCTGGGTTTTCAATACAGGTTATTGGCGCCGCCGATGACGGCGGCGGCCTATTATGGAATAGTTTTTCCGGAAGTACATGCTAGGAGCGGTTATTAGAATGCGAAGAAAAATGGTTTTAACTGTATACTAAAATAATACGAAATAGTTGATATTGTTTAAATGCATGCAGGTTGTATGTTGAAAACGTTGCAGTTTTCATTCAATTCAGCTTAAAGCATAATAGGCTGTGACATAAAACACAATGATTGAGAGGAGAGAAGAGAATGAAAAATAGATGGCATGAAAGATGGTAAAGAGATTTTTACGTAAAGTGATAATTGTATATAGATATATTTGATCAACAAAATAATGTATGAAAACAAACAAAAATACAAAAATTAAAAAAGGAGAGTTAAAGTATGATGTCAGAGAGAAAGGCGAGTGGACAAGAGGTGTTTTTTTTATGATATACCATATACATTGACCACATATTTAAATTTGTACTGGCAAAAAGACTGTATGTATATAAAGGGACAAATATACAGAAAATACAAATAGAGAGTGAAAGGAATTAAATGAACAAGAGGGATTGAAAGAGATTTATAAAGAAAGGATGTATAAAAAATCGAATGACAGGGTATCGTGACAAAAATGTCATTCTGTGACGTAAAACACAATGTACGAGAGAAGAAAAGAGAATGATGAATGGATGACATGAAAGATGGTAAAGGGATATTTTTTGTAGTGTGATATGTTGTATATAGATGTATTACAGATCATGATCAACAAAAGAGTATATAAAAACAAACAAAAATACAAAACTTAAAAAAGGGTTAAAGTATAGATGGCATTAAAGATGGTAAAGAGATTTTTACGTAAAGTGATAATTGTATATAGATATATTTGATCAACAAAATAATATATGAAAACAAACAAAAATACAAAAATTAAAAAAGGAGAGTTAAAGTATGATGTCAGAGAGAAAGGCGAGTGGACAAGAGGCGTTTTTTTTTATGATATACCATATATACTGACCACATATTTAAATGTGTACTGGCAAAAAGACTGTATGTATATAAAGGGACAAATAAACAAAAAATACAAATAGAGAGAGTGAAAGGAATTGAATGAACTAGAGGGACTGGAAGAGATTTATAAGAAAAGGATGTATAAAAAAACGTATGAAAAACTGTCACTCTGTGATGTAAAACACGATGAATGAGAGAAAAAAGAGAATGATAAATGGATGACATGAAAGATGGTAAAGGGATATTTTATGTATAGTGATACATGTATGTTGTATATAGATTTATTACAGATCATGATCAACAAAAGACTATATGAAATTTAAAAAAAAAATTTAAAAAAGAGAGTGAAAGTAATATTTTATGTATAGTGATACATGTATGTTGTATATAGATATATTACAGATCATGATCAACAAAAGACTATATGAAATTTAAAAAAAAAGAAAAAAAAGAGAGTGAAAGTATGATGTCAGTGAGAAAGAGAAAGCACATGACTGTGATGTTGTTTTATGATATAACATATACGAGGGATGATCCAGAATTAATCGGACTGTTGATATATTTCCTTAATTACTCAACAGTTTAATTTGAGTTTTCGTACATACACACTTTAATTCGTCATACAAGTTTTCACAAAATGATAATTTTCTCAGAAACATGGAAAGCAATTTTCAGCGTTTTTAAAGTAGCCTTTTAGTTGATGTAATAGGGCATGCCAATGAGCAATCAATGACGTTGATAGTGACAAGCGGGTCAATATGCGATGGATTTGGAGATTTGCGGTCAAACTGGGTATTGTAATGGAAAATTATATGGTGCACTGAAAATTACCAGAACCGTTTCAAATAAAACATCAGCACCTGGTAGATTCCTTACGTGTTAATAAATAAAAATAAGATAGTATACTGATCACAACACCAACACACGTCATTCTGAGTTCGTTGGCTCGCCTCGTCATACTGTTACATACCCACTACTTTTGTATGTATCTTGCATGTCTTTTGTTGTTGTACAAAAGGAATTAACTTTTCAAGCAGGGTCAAATATAGATTGAACATAGGCTTTTGACTTTTATCTTGCTACTGCAACATATGTCGTTGTAATAGATGCAGTCCGGTTAATTCTGGATCACCCCTCATACATTGACCAAATATTCAAACTTGTACTAATAAATTACGGTATGTATATATGGGAACAAATATACAAAAAAGTAAAAAATAAATGAATGCACAAGAGGGATTGTAAGAGATTTATAAAGAAAAGGATGTATAAAAAGCGAATGACAGCATAGCACAATAAACGTGATCCGACAAGCGTGAAGTAATCAATCGGCTGCCAAATCACATATACATGTAGCCACATTTTTGACATAAGAGTCAGTTTTTAAGTATCACAAATTTTAGTAACAAAAAATCTATATTAAAAAGTAATCTTATTTTTTGCTTAGTCCCCTAGCAACCAGTAACTTTCGTTAGCAATTGTTGGCTAAATAAACATAATATTTGGACAAAACTGACTGGGTATTGCAGTCAGGTAAAACAAAACTCCCTAACTTTTATAATCTTGTTAGGTACCAGTATTCATGGGAGTCATACTAGGGTCTTGGCAAGCTCACAAAGGGAAAACTCCCAGAGTCGGTCGGAACTATAAGCAATCTTAATATATATTCTGGGGCCAGTTTTTTCGAATCCAACATGTTTCCAACAATCTTCATCTAGAATGACTCTAACAAAAAGAATATCGCACATACAATCAAACTTACGGCATACATAATAGCATTAATAACATTTACAATGCGAATAAAAACTTATCGAAGTATATGTTTTATTGTTTTTCCTGAATAATTACATTAGTATATCAGTTTTCTCTATTAAAAAAGGTGAGTGATGTATGGTCATAATTAACGCTTTGTTGGAAATTGACAGGGAAGATTTATTTAATCTATTCAGTTTATTTTCGTTAAAATTTCAAAATGAGACATACACAAATGGATCAGTATTTACATACTTTTCGGCAAGATTTTAGACATGTGTAATAGAAGTTACTTTCAGATGCTATTTCTTATTTACAAGACCATAAAAAAAGTTTTGATTTTCAATGCACATAGAATGCAAAAATACATTTCTAGAAGGATAATAAATGTACAATGCCGTTTCTAAAAACAACAGGTTCCTTTATTACATATACAGCCGTTTTCCGTTTCGTCTGTTTCGTCTCCAACAGGTTGACCAATTCTAATCGAAGGCACAGCAAGCCGAACAGTCCTATCGCAGCCCCTTCCAAATAAAATGCCCCATTGTAGTTGCAAGCTTTATCAGACAACGCGTCTGAAAAATGAAACTATTACTGATGAAAGTTATAGACGTCTTAACTTTCGTAACAAGCCAATGCTTGCAGTCACCTTTATTTGCTTCTGTGAATACATAAATTGATTTTTAGTGATATCGATTTTACCAAAATGATGCTATATCTTATAAAAATTCCTCTGCAATTGTAGAATAGATCTGTGAAAATATGAGTAGATTAAAAAACAGCTATTGGGATTCCAATCACTATAAAAAAGCATATAAACATGCATACCAGTTCACACGATGACGTCAATTTCTCAATTCCCAATAGATCTGACGTTATGATCGATATGACACAAACACAGCTATATAACAAAAATAGAGCATACAAATGAAAACTATTTCCTGTTTTGAGCTTATCATTTAGTTTGTTTTTATACCTGTAAATTCGCAAAATAGCGACATCTTTTTGTACAGACAGTAGCTTTACAATAAGATGTAATGTTACAAAAGTCCGCACAAAATGTAACTACTGTAAATGTTATTAGCAGATTTCCAACAGTAAAATGAAACTGGTTTTTTTTTTCAGATTATGATGACAGACTCTTAAGCACATTTTTGTTTTGTCTACGATCTTTCCTCGTGTCAAGCAATTTTCTGTTATTGACAAGAGCATAAACGAAGCATCATGGAATAGCCAATGGTCTACTTTACATTTTAAGATAGTTTCCGCCTTTTGGAAATAAATCGAGGCGGCATAAAACAAATAAATACATGTATAGTTACTTAGAGTCTTTCTCAGGAATAGGTATTGAGAATTCAGTTTATAGATAGGCAGATTTTCACTTTTATTTGAGAGCGTAAAAAATAAACATATATTACCAATGCATGTCCCAAAAAATGAACGGTATGTTGCTAAACTTCGTACGTTGGAACAAATACAGTAAAATGTACAAGTGTACTAGTGGTCTTCTACCAGTTCAAATCAGGCTTTTGAGGTCAAAATTGGCCACGTCTTCCAGGGGCGTTCCTTATCTGAATATAGAGTTATAGGAAAAGTCTAGCTTCCAATGTGTTTCTATAGCAATCAGCGACTTATCAAAGAACCACCGACTATTTGAGCAAACAGTGACATCCTTAGCAACCAGTGACTTCCCGTAGCAGCCAGTGATTTCCCCTTAAAGCAAATGACTTCTTTAGCAATCAGTGACTTACCTATGGAACAAGTGCCTTCCTTAGCAACCAGTGACTTACCTATGGAACAAGTGCCTTCCTTAGCAAACAGTGACTTCCCGTATGTACAAACGACTTTCTTTGCAACCATTGACTTCCTTAATTAGTGGAGGTTACACTGTTTCATGCTAAAGCAATTCAGTGCTAACATCAATTGTTTTCTACTGCTAACAGTAAAATAGAACATTACAGCGGTAAATTAAAATTATTTCTGCTGGAGAATGTAAATCACTGCAAATATTAGAATATAATAATAATCAAAAACATCCCAAAGCAATTCAATGACTTAAACAACAAATTCTGCCAGCAGTGAAACAGAATGCTGCATCAGTGAATTAAAGTTGTTGGTACTAGAGAATGTAAATCACTGCCAAATGCTAAAAAAACAGTTTTGGCTGCTAATAACATTCACAAGCAGTTCACTTCAAAATCAAACTTACTCTACCGTTAGAAGTTAAAAGGGAGCCCTGCAGCAGTGGATTTAAGTTATACGTACTAGAAATTGTAACTCACTTCAAAGGAGTACATGTACATGTACATGTAATCCTTATTAGTGACTCCTTTCAGACCTAATTAGCCGTACCACATGCTGTAGTAGAAGTACCCATACCAATCTCCTCAACATACATACAATGCTGGACATAATCTTAACTGACCTGCATAAGTAATACTGCATCCAAAATCTCACCATACATGTATTTCTCTGAAAGCATTCTACTTATGTTTAGCAAAGGAAAAACTTAAAGACGTCATTTTAGTGTCAAAATGGGAAAAGGTTTCTTCAAACGGCTCTTGTCAAAGTGGCTATAATCTCTCACAAATGGCTGATTCTTTTTATAGCAGTGACAGTCAAGTGCAGTTTGTCAGGCTGGAACATGACATGAGATGAATACACTTAACAGGTTTAGAAACGCAAAGATTTCCCCTGTTGAACATTTTTATTTGAATGACGCTATTGTTTTTATTTCTATTTAAGTCATTTTTTGCGATGAATTATTAAAACCTTTAATAATTCAATATTATATTGTTTTTGTTGTGAATGAAACTTGAATAAATTTGAAACACGATAACATTGTTAAAATAAATATTTTGCCACTTTTGCGTTTCTAAACCTGTTGAGTGTAGTAGAGTAAAGGACTGTGCGTCCAGAAGCTGTGACGAATACTGATACCCATACTAATGAACGATTGAAATACACATTTCTACGTTCAAAGCAAATATGGGTCCAGATACTGAAACAGCATCCGACAAATCACTGCAGTGCAGTTAGGTCCAGTATACATATTATGAACAATATATTGAATATTGTTGTGCCTTTTCCTTAAATTAGCACATGTATATGTATTCATTTAAGATTGCTGTTTTTAGCAATGAATATACCAGCCCTTGGAAATATCCTGTACAAATACTACCCGAGATCGTATTAAATATTCATCACATTTTGTAAAATAAAGAAATACAATCCATGTTTTAATGCTTTTCAAGTCTATAGTAGCCAAACTTGAACAGGTGTTAATTCAAGGGAGGCAATTCAAATAGGCATGTACAGACTGTAAATGAGCAAACTGGCACAGGACTGTTTTTCATTTCCAGAGAAAGAACCAATACCTAGTAGCTAGAGCATACTGCCGGCAAATTGTGGGAGATGGTTAACACGGTAGTACGAAAGCACATGGCAACAATACCACACTGTGAAAATGATCTCGTGTTCAATACATCTTCCTCGCAGCTGTGGGGGTTGGGATGACGAAAGTGTGTCCAGTGCAAAAAGAAGTTCATACAAGTCCAGGCAGCCTTAACTGTATAAAGAAATTGCCACACGGAAACGCGGCGCGTAGACTGCCACAGTAAACCGGGGTGTCTGTGTTTGCAATGACACAGACATCAATTTCCTCAAGTAGCCTGAGAAAGATATGTCTTGATGGAGATATTCCAGCCCTTTCTCTTAAATTGCAAGATAGTCAATGATATCGTGTTAGAGGAAAACAAGAAAAACTTGAAGCGAATAAGAGAGGAACTAAAAGTCATAAATAAATACGGAGGCAATCCAGACATGATGTCATCGTTCAAGCTGACGGAATTTACAACAATTATTAATATATACATGTACTAATGTTTCTATTCTCGAGGGGAAACAAGTTCTTACAACTTAAATTAATCGTTTTCGAGATGGAATCAACCTCGAAGAGAGAGGCAATGACGAATTATTTGTGTCTTGCCTAAGAGCACTACCAACATGGCTATGGTAGGGATCGAACCGAGGGCCCTTCGATCCTGAGGCGAACGCGCTACCACTGCACCACTGTACAACAACACTCTATACAGGGAGTTACTCCTTATCAACCTGCCACACAGGCAACCTTCACTGTTGCTGAAACTGTCACAAGAAAACAGCAACTCATAGCAGCAGATGCAGTCAGCAAATTATGCTCAAAGCACGGCTTGCACATACAAGAAGATGTAGGATGTGATGTGAAGAATAAGCCGTGCTCAGCTACAGCTTTAACTGAAACAAGCAACTGCTTTGCAGACCTGAAGGAAAGCGGAGTGGAAGTTAGCTTTTTGACGTCAGATCCAGATACCGGTGCTTTACAGGCAGCAGAGGCAGATCTTGTCAACAAGGGTAGTATCAAAACTGTGCCATGTCATTGGTTCATCACCCAGCATGTTGCCGAAAACCATAGGTGCCAGAAAAGTCTATATGATGCCTATACATGATTCACCGTACCATAACTACCTCCGTGGCATGTTTTCGCTTGACCTAAGTTTTTAAGTGCCCTGCTACTCAGGTGAGCGATATAGGGCCACAATGACTCTTTTGATTAAAAGTAAAATGATAAATCAGTTCTTGCATATATCTTCGTAAAAAACCATAAGGTGGTCAAGGATACAAAATACATGCGTAGAATGAAAGTATCGGGTTTATTGCAAAATGAGGTTTTCTTCGAAGCAATGAAATTTTCTTTTCATTTGTAAAAACTTGGTAGTTACTCCGAAAAAATGATTTTGCGGTTTCACAGAATGTGCAATAATAGACTTCAGGATATATAACAATACATCCTTCGTACACCACTTACTGATAAAACTGATTAGCGAGAAAAGAAGCTAATCTATGGATGTCTTGTGATGTGCAGTCTAGCGATTTTAGTGATTATACTTAGTCTAATGATTGTGAAACATGCATAAAATTCAGATATGTTGTACATTTTCAGCTGCAAATATTAAGCTGAATAATATAAATTATAATAAAAAAAGAAATATTTATAGATTTTCAGTAAAATTGTGTCTTAATTCATCAGTGTATACACTTTAAGCAGGCAGTCCCTAAAACTTTAAAGCTATAAGTAATACGCAAATGAAAAGTTTATTCCCCAAATATATAAAAGATTAAGCCTAAAAAGACACGTAAATTTTGCGAATTAATATTTGTTGAAATACCGTCACCCCTAGGTTTCAACTTTTGGGTTGACAGCGATTGCTCGATAAATGTTCTTGAAAAATATTTTATTGTGTTACGTACATTTAGCTTATTTTTAACATTTTGGTATAATAATCTGCTAGTTGTATGGAATACTCCTTTAAAATAAAGAAATGTCTACTGTAAGCAAAAATCGGAATACACCGATTTAAAAAGGGAAACACTTCTCTGTATTTCTCTGTTTATGCATCTTGTTTCAAAAACGTTTATTTTCATATGTTTGATTTTCATATTTCGATAAAGAAATAATTTCTATGAAAAAGCTCGTAATTAGACCTATCTGAATGCTATGTTAAATCCCCATGATCGCTTTACATATTCTTGTTATACTGATACGATGACAGAACAAAAATTGTTGGCGTATGCCTTTAATTCGTATTTATATTACGTCTTCGTGAAAAAGTGTTGTCACATAACGATTTTTAAGATAATGCCGCACTTTCATTATAACGTGTTCGTTCATTTCAAAACACGTTCCTCGCATTCAGTTGAATGTTATCTAGTAGACTCTTCAGCAAGAATCTGGTGAGAATAGTTGCGCTGAACCAAAATAACTGCTGCTTCTCAATGCCTGAAAATTATATATCAGACCTATATGTTTTGCCTATAATAATAACAACAACAATTATTATTATAATTATTTTTATTATTGTTTTATTTCTTATCTTTATTTGAACACACTGCTACACAGCTTATTTGTAACCTATAATGTGTTAGAATTCAACATTTTCATGTCTCCGTAGGGTTTTTTCCATTGCATTTCGTGTAGGTAGCCTAAGATTATTACGCGGAGACATAACCAGGATTCGAACTTCGTCTAAAAATGGCCTTAATCGTTACCTTTTAGTCGAATAGTTAGCGTGAAGACACAATTATACTAAGTTTATTGCAGTTTGGGAATTGCTTTAAAAAATTTATTTTTCTTTTTGGAACCGACAAACGCTGGCCAGTTTAGTTTTCATTCTGACATGACTCACGATTCTGTAGAAAACAATGCGGGAAGCGATATGCCGCCATAATGACGTCATATTTAGCCACATGACGTTAGATAAATTAATAAATATACGCGTGTGTCACTAATGTTGTAATCATATATTGTACCAGGATCGAACTTTATTTTTTAAACAAATTGAGCCAATTTTTAAAAAAAAAATTTTTATTTTATTTTTGGATCGATTGAATTTATTCAATCGTATAAAGTTAAAAGACTATTTCGACCCTTACGGCCGAACTCTAAACACAAATGGCATTAGTCCTGAAAAAAACAAAAAAAAATTTAAAAATTATTTTCTCTTTTTTAAAAATTATATAGTAACAGTCTAAATAATATCAAAACATTACAAATAGCATAATATTTTTTTTTTTTTTTTTTTATTATTTTTAACTTAAATCAATGAGGTATGTCTGTTCTGTATAGAACTATTTTCCTAGTCGGTTTTTATCGTCAGACCGGTGTGACATGACAAATTAAGACCCGTGAAATATGTATCGCTAGCCTGGATACACTAAATTCGTGTTTCGCGAGAGCGCAATTTATACGGTTTTGCGCACTTATTTTGTCAATGACGCAACAGAAATAGCAAAAGAGCGTCTTCTATGGCGCAATTAAAATGTGTCAAATTATCAAATTACTACAAAACAAACATTTCAAAACCTCTCAAAACGCTTCGAAATGCAAGAAAAATTGTTGATAAAATACGCTTCCGGTACGGGATATGTCTAATTTTGACCCTATTGCGTCGTCATTGTCGTCTGATTTCGGATCGACCCGCATTTTGTACCATTGCGTTTTCGTGTGTTGATTCCTATGATACCGTCATCATAGATTATAAACGCACAACAAGAGATGGTCGACGAACCTACATAGGGGTAACAAAAACATCTTTCTGAGTGATTATAATGATCATTTTGTAGTCATTTCGATCAGACTGTCACTATTGAAAGGGGTTTAAGTGTGCCAAATAATATCCCTTGTGAATTTTTTTTTTTTGGTTGGATGCCCTTTTTAAAAATTTGCTTTGTGGACAAATTTGACTTTTGAGATGCAGTTACAAAAAAAAAAGAAACCAAAGAGAAACATGTTGTCTTGCCAACACTTTGATTACCCACCATGTTGTGATGTATCACATGCAGTTTTACAGAAGTAAACTGAATGAAACTCTTTAAACATAGTCATGCCTTTTATTTTTACAATAAAGGGCATGACCCTCGGAGGGGGGCCCGAATTTTTTAAGAAACTGATACAGGGAATTGGCACCCAGGATCTTCCTCCTCCATGAAAGCCGGAAGTTGCAATATGACCTTAGCTGTTGGGTGCGACGTTAAATCCGAATTATTAATTCGCACAATACAATCAACCTTATGGGCATATCCCATAACTTTTGAATGACATTTAAAGTTGTTCAAACCATAAATTTTCAGTTCAGT
This sequence comes from Saxidomus purpurata, assembly GCA_022818135.1. Classification (NCBI taxonomy): domain Eukaryota; kingdom Metazoa; phylum Mollusca; class Bivalvia; order Venerida; family Veneridae; genus Saxidomus; species Saxidomus purpurata. Next base: position 26,620,427 of record JAFMSR010000001.1, on the reverse strand, counting down.
TTTGTCAAAATCCATTTCTCAGTTACGATTCACAGCTTAATTAATACTTCATAGGGTAGTTGAACATAGTCACTGAATGACATAATGTAAGCACATGGGTCCTATGTCAAATAGAAGTTTACACAAATGGTAAAGGTCAAAATTTTGACAGTTGTGTGTCCAGTTTATAACTTTATTCGTGCAAGGGTTGTCTGATATTCACACATGTATGTGTACAGTCTATGTTGTCCGATATTTACAATATTTTTGTGGGATTTTTTTTTTTGGAGAAAATATTTTTTCCAGCATTTTCTGTTTTTTGATTTAGTAATGAATACAGTGTTACCACAATGGAATGGTATTGATATACTTTTAGAGTTAATAGAGCTTCAGCTAAGCTGCATATACATGTATGCATATTTAATCATTTATGCTATTAAATTGATGGAAAATACGATGTAAGTCATGTTTCCTACATATCAAAACGGAAATACACCCTGATTCTAATCCCTTTAAAGTTACTGCACATCGGATTTTCTATATTCAGAAACGTGGGCAAGAAAATAAACGACACCTTTAAGACTGGTAATGCCATGCCATGTTCAAAGGCTAAATAACTGGAATGATACATTATGTCTAGCCACTTGCCTTTTCGTTACATGCATCAGCTTAGGTAAGATTTTGGTGACATTCGCTCCACTAGTTCACGAGAAGAAGACGCTTATAATTATAAAGGTTTTAGTAAAAACGGTCCATGTGTGCACTGGACCGGAACTATTTCATATTCTTTGAAAGGAGACACTGCAATGATGCCACAGAGCAAGTCTGATGCAAATCCATTTAATAGTTAATTAGATGAAGCCATTTAAACGTTTCATTGTTTGGTGAAGTAGTGTTTTCCTTAATTACATTTATATTCAAATTTATATACTTTAAACAAGATCATTAAGGAAGTTAAGAAAGGAGCTGCGTAAAATCTTATTAATCAAAATATTGAGGAAGTTAAAATCCCTTTAAAACTTTTAACAGTCTATTTTGGTGTACATTGTAGCATTATTGTTTCAAGTGCATTCCCAAGTGGCAAACACTTAATTATACATAAACTCGTTAGTTGCGTGGTAATATAGCCGCATGTATGCTCTAATATATACAATTGAAAGCCAAATGAAATTAACAAACCATGCTTTTATACACCGGGTTCCGGTTTCTAGAGACTGCACAATCAATATTACCATAAACTGGGTGGCTTCCGCTAAATTTTGTCCACTATCTTACTCGAATATTTTTATCCGGTTCTCATTAAATTTGGTCATGATGTGTACTTGCTAATATCTCGGTCAAGTTCGAAACCAAAGACTAGTTCGCTCTAAATTGTTGCCGCCGAGTAGCAGAAATTTTGACAAATTAACATAGTTTTCTACCTCAGAGTTTTTTTGGAGCAGTAACAAACATGTAAGCAAAGTTTACTAATCATGCTAGTTCGGCTAATTTGACAATAAGCTATTGCAATAAGGTACCTACTGTCAGTGAATTGCGCGTTCTCAGAAAATTAGCACTGTCCGCTCTTTGACTCAAATAAAGATTTTGGCCATTCATGCATGCACACACTGCACATTACTTCATTCAATTTTGTTCACTCTGTTTTCTTGTTGTATTAGTCTTTCTTTAAAGTAGTTTTGTGTTTTTGCACTTCCGGAAATTTACATTTGTTATATTTAAAAAATGATAATTTAACTGGACAAAACAATTATGCAGTAGTTAACTTAGGCATAATAGGAATATTTTAGTGCCAAAAATATTAACATTTTTGAGAAAAGATATTTTGACCTCACATTTTGTGACTAAATTGACAAATTCAATCAAACTGTAGGCAAAATATCTCAAAAACCTTGTTATTCCATTATCATGAAAATATTCATTGATAAAAAATTTTAAAAATCAATTTTAGTAAAGTGGCAGCGGTAATAATAAGGAGCGTAATATTTATTCAGATCATAATAGAAATACCACTATCTCTAATTTTTCATCCTAAAGTATGACATATTACGTTAGAAAAGATTGAAAATTGATACCTACTCTAAAAAGTACATTACATACATAAACGTTTACAATACCAAAAGTCTAGCTTAGCACCTTGATCTGATAGTGTATCAATAAAGATTAATATTGCGAAAAAGTTAAGTCATTGACCTATCACTTTTTTTCCAGAACTTAATTTGCAATATATAAGTCTCCATAAAAACAGTGTCAATAAAATTTCTTGTTATTTTGAATTTCAGCAGTGACCCTTAATAAGGCTAATCGCCTACAAGTTTCGAATTGACATTTTCGTACATTATGGAATTAGTATAAAGTCTGGACACATCTTTCATTATCGTCGATCGCTTTTTGTAGTTAAACATACAGTTGACTTTTTAAGTATAAGTAGTTTATATTTGATGACCAGAATATCACTATTCACCAAAATCTATAACATGCTTTATAAAATAAAGTGAACAAACATGTTACAATTAGCAAATATTTAATATAATCAAGTAATTAAAAATGTGGAAGACAGTATGTTAACAATACCAATACAATGTAAAACAATAGAAAAATAGCGGCCCTTTATCGCTCATCGGAGTATCATTGCACTTTAAAACAAGAAAGCAGGTCGAAAGGTCATAATCAAGGCCAGTTATAGGAATTTTGGAAATTAGCTTGCAAAACTGCACAATAGTCCACATTTCATCTCTTTATTGATGTAGTGCCATAAACAGAAAGTAGGTCAGTAGGTCATGGTAAAGGTCAGCAAAAGTGAAGAAAACAAGACAGCAGGTCAGAAAGTCAAGTGACCTTGGGGTGAGGCCAAGTTTGTACAAAGGATATGAGTTGAACAATCATGATACATGACCAATAGGCAATCCTAAAAGTAAAATATCTAAGCTCTTGGTCTTGTGATCTGAGACATAAAGATTTTTTAAGATTTTACTTAGTATACATCTCAATGTATTAACCAAGTAAGCACCTAGGCTAAGTCAGTTTTGTCCCGCAGTCATGATTTGACAACCTTGGTAGAGGACCATTGAAATGCTATCTGCCGAATATCTAAAAGCTCCAGAACAAGAAGATTTTAAAGATTTTCTTCATATAAGCCTGTGTTAAAACCGTTGACCCGATGTCTATGAAAAAAACTGTTGGCCCGTGTGTGAGGATGGAAGGCTTGATTTGAGCAATCTTGCTAGATCCACTGCACAATTTTGATCCGGAGGTCATTATTTGAACACTTTTGGTAGGCAATGCTACATGTCAACTATCTAAGCGCTATGCCGGTTAAAAAAGAAAAAGATTTTAAAACGTTTTCCTCTAGAAACCTATGTAATATAAAAACACCCAAAAAGGCGGTATCAATTTTCACTCGGGGGTCATGATTTAAACAAATTTGGTAAAGGTCTACTAGACAATGCTTCATGCAAAATATCTAAGCTCTGGGCCTTTTGGATTTAAGAAGAAGATTTCAAAAGTGTTTCCTTTCCGTTGCCCTTGCAGACTTTTGCATTGAGTGAAATTCTTTGAACGACTGTGGTAAACGACCACCCAGTAAACATAACAGCAAAGTTTCATCAACTTCTGTCAAGCGGTTCAAGAGGAACTGTCGTTCGAAGAAAGTATGACGCACGCACTCTCGGCAAACAACGGACATCAGCCGATCACTAAAGCTCACCATATTGAGAATTAGTTTTTTTAAGTTTTCCCCTTTAAATAAAAGATAGATCCGAAGAGAGAAGGCTCGAAAACCGTTCAGGCCATGTTTTGGACCAGAAAACACAAACGCTTATATTTAGAAATATAATTCACGCAAATATTAAAAACAACCGTTCTGGACATGCATGGTCTGCTCACCTCATCATTGGCCACCCCAATGACAAAGGCACGGAAGGCACTTTTGCCAGGAACCCCCCCTCCTTGATACCCCCGCAGCCCCCCCCCCCCCACCCCCTGGACAGATGTAAGATGACAATTTTAATATCCTCATTTATTAAGGCTTCATTGTCTTAACTGTATGTGGCAGGTAGTGGTCTTAAGTGATTAAAAATCTACATCGCATAAGAAACTACAGCCATGGTAATGACGGTATGCTTTTCAACCAACAATAAGATTCTTAATGTAGACATATTTTAACTATTCAATTTCTTCAAAAACAAAACGGAGTATTGAGTACCAATTTCATAAATAGAATGCAGCGGTTAAAAGTATGATAAACCGACATGATGCCAACGAGTTAACTGAACAAACATGTATAACATATCCTATTAGACTAGTTTAATTTCTACTTATATATGCCTTAACTTTGCTACAAATACTTGATCTTTCTTTAGCTTCTATGATGGGTATTATTATATACATACATTGTACTTTTGTTTGTACTGGAGATTGCATCGACCAATTTTCAATCACTTTAACCTGTATGTTGAAAATACAAAATGGCCATACTTAAGTCAAAATGTTTGAGTGATTTACTCTAGCCTACGGATTTAGAACAGAAAGTGATGCAAGTTTCAAAGCATGATGTAAATGGTTTAGGAAATTTCTTTCCTTTTACTTGAGATCCTTTTGCATTACAGAACAAAATAGTTCAATTCATAAACCTTTTTCCCATCAGTTGTATTTTCTGGTAGCCACACGATGCATCCTGCTGGTTTTCACAGATGCTGCGTTAGTCTTAAACATTTTCAATTATATTGATCAAAATAGACCTATGATGGAGCTTGAAAATACAACCAGCCAGTCCTTCTAGATAATGAAATCCACCACACAAAGGATGCGGCTACATTACCTGGGCTGAACTCACCTTGGATGTACTTAAAGCATATCAGAGCACAATTTCTTGCATGTCTTGACATGCATTTTCATTAAGCACGAGCATGCAAGAAAACTCGGTCTGAAGCTCTCAATACCAGATGAGTTACATGCCTTCACATGAACTTGATATCATGTAATATTTACGAAATGAATAATGACATTTTTCCTTAAAGTGTCCTTATGCGCATCTTACTGCACATAGTGTATTTTAGGTGACAGTTTTATAAAAGCAATTTTCGGTTGCTGTGCATTTAAATGTATTAAATCAATGATGAAGCCGCATTAATATTTGAAGTTGGTGCTTTAGAAATAAAAAAATGGACTAATAAAATAATAATTCCTTTCTTGGCAGTGATCTCCCTTGTGTTATTAGTGTTGTTGTCGGTAGAGATTTCGGCAGTGGAAGGGAAGCAACCCCTGCATGCAGTTGTTTATTTCCTAAATTGACTCTCCCAGTCAAAAAAGGAAAAGTAATATTTGGAAAGTTATTATTTCGTACTGGTAGCCGGAAGAGTTTGTTGTATTGGGTTAAAAGCTATTATTTCCTCTACACTTTTTACACACACGTATTTCAGCTGGATTTTTACTTGCAGAAAATTTGCATAATTCCAATTTAACTATAAAGCAGAGTGGCAAGATATCAATTACCCGATTACCATTACTCCAAAGACAAAAAGTTAGTCTAAAGGTCATGACTAAAGTCAGTTGTAATCTGCAAAACTGTACACACGGTCCAAATTTCATTACTGTAGCTTCAAATACTGAAAAGTAGGTCAAAGCGTCAAGAAAAATGTACATGGTGACCTAATGTTTTACACAATTTTACCCAGTTTCGATTTTGACCTAGAGTTTATCAAGACAAACATTCTGAGCAATTTTCAAGATATATGAGTGTCAAATGTGGCCTTTAGAATGTTCACAAGGGCTTTTCTATTATTTGACCTGGTGTCTTAAATTTCTGACCCCACGTGACCTCGTTTCGAGCTTGACCTTTAGTTCATCGAAACAAAATTCTGACTTATTTTCATAATGATTGGGAATTAAATATTGCCTCTTGAGTGTTCACATGGTTTTCTATGATTTAACATGGTGTCCTAGTTTTTCACCCCACAAGACCCAGTTTTGATTTCGACCTAGAGTTAGGACAATTTTTTAAGATAATTTGATATCAAATGTGGGTTCCACACTGTTCAGTAGGTTTTTCTGTGATTTTACCAAGTTTTTGACCCAACGTGACTTAGTTTCGAACTTGAGATAGAATAAATCAACACAAACTTTCTGAGCAACTTTCAAGATGGTTGATTGCAAAATGTGGCTTCTAGCGTGTTCACAAATAATTGGACGTACGACGGACGACGGACACCGGCCATCGAATGGTCTTAATAGCTCACCATGAGCACTTCGTTAAGTATCGTTAAACAATACTAGTTAAGATATTATCGCATAGTTAAACACTTAAAACGACAATTACTTTGAACAAAGATACAGTCAGCTATTCGCTATACACTTGTTAGAATGATCGAGTTTGCTTGAAGGTTAGTAAAGCTTTCTCACAATAATATTTATAATATGTTCATTTTCTTCATGAAACATTTTTTTAGTAGACATACAGAAATAACAAGCACTATTTCTGTACTACTAACTTCATACTTCTTAAAGGGATATACCCTACATCTAGCCGATTTTATACTCGAAATACAGATTATGTGTTCAATGAGCGTAAAATGATAAATAAATACAGTTTAAAAGAAGAACGTATGGCGAATAATTCCTCATTTTACCACAATTAATCAATATAGAGGCATTTTGTATTAAAGTATTACCACTCAATAACTCTACATAGATTATTGAATGGTTTGCGGTATTGCAGAATATCTTTAACCGCTGATTTTATTGATAATTACTGAAATGCATAGCTGAAAGTTTAAGGTTAAGTTATAACACTTCCAAAGATTCTATTATTCATGTTTTGGGGGTTATTTGTTTGGCATCAGTTTATACGGTATGTCCCTTTAAACGATTTCAATAGTAATTATCGTTTAGAGAAGACCGCGCTCAGATTTTGGTGAAAAGACAAGGTTCTTCAAACTGTTTGAAATTAACATATTTTAGAGGTTTATTTTTGCGATACTACACAACCAAACTATAAAGAGCTATAACGCATAAAAACATATGATTTAGCGGTACCGTCAAACTAAGCTCACCAACATTTTCAACAATTCTTCTCAAATTGCTATGTAGATTGTTACATGTACTTGTGTTGTCAATTCTAGCCATTCCTTTAACATTTCATGTTTTAGTATATCATCTTGAGAAATAAAAACTTTTCACCGAAAGCTTTAAAAATTACATTATTATGAAATAATAAAAATACCTACATGTATTAAGATAATGAGATATTAACAGTGTTCTTGTACAAGTAGATATATAAAGATATTTCTTTATTTAGTTATTGTCAATTTATTTCCTCGTATGTTAACAGACTTTAAATTGGATACACTTTAAATTATATAGATATTATTTTAACTATACATATATGTACGATATACCAGGCGGAAATAACCAGAGAAAGATGATATTGCATATTGGAGACGTCAATCAACCAGTATGGTCGTGTTTTCTTTTTGTGGACCGTCCTTGAAGTGTGTCGCTTTTATCAAAAATTCCAATAGATAAAACGGTCACAATTTAAATCAAAACATTATTAAAATATTTCTTTGTTAAAGATACAATATCAAAGAAAATGAAGTGTCAACATGTTCAAAGGTCAACACATATCCTGACATATGTCATAAAACATGATGATTGGCAAGCAATGTTTTCTCTAAATTCTAGCAACCTTAGTAAAACATTTTACAAAGGTGTATACATGTAGTAATTTAAAAAGACCTGGGTGGTCTTTTTACTATTTTGCTGTAGACAATAGAAAATTTAATGTTTATATGCCTGCAGTCTTGCAACAGTTGTACTTCATTCTTGTCAGAGTCTTTATCATATAACATGCTTTAACCAATTATAAGATACATTATGATAAAACTTGCTGAAAATGATACCCATCAGGGGCTTTGTTGCGGACCTTTAAAGGTGCAGTTAAAGTTCAAAATATTTCTGGAAAATCGATCACTCTAGTAAGATAATCAAACAATACTTTCATCTCTTTAGATGACTTCGGTATTTATATACATTATGATTTTCTTTTTAGCTCACCTGGCTACGCCAGGGTGAGCTTTTCTGATCGATGATTGTCCGTCGGCCGTCGTCCGTCAACATTTTGATTCAAATGACATCTTCTCTGAAACCTCTGGGCCAATGTTGATAAAACTATGCAGAAATGTTCCTTGCATGAAGCTCTACCAAAATTATTCAAAGAATTCCATTCCATGCAGAACTCTGGTTGCTAGGGCAAAAAAATAGGAAAAACTTTAAAATTCTTCTCCTCTGAAACCACAAGGCCTAGAGCTTAGATCTTTGGCATGTAGCATTGTCTAGTGGACCTCTACCAAGATTATTCAAATTATGACCCCTGAGTCAAAATTGACCCCGCGCGGGTGGGCCCTTAGTTTTGCATAGGCATATATAGGAAAAACTTTAAAAATCTTCTTCTCTGAAACCACAAAGCCTAGAGCTAAGATATTTGGCATGTCGCATTGTCTAGTGGACCTCTACCAAAATTGACCCCGCGGGGGTGGTCACTTAGTTTAACATAGGCTTATATAGAAAAAAACTTTAAAAAGCTTTTTCTCTGAAACCACAAGGCCTAGAGCTTAGATATTTGGCATGTAGCATTGCCTAGTAGACCTCTTCAAAGTTTGTTCAAATTATGCCCCTGGGGTCAAAATTGACCTTTCCGGGGGGGTCACTTGTTTTACAAAGGCGTATATAGGAAAACCTATTTGGTATATAACATTATCTAGTGATCTTCCACCAGGCAAGTGGACTTGTACCAAGGTGAGCGATATAGGGCCATCTTGGCCCTCTTGTTTAATGTTTTTCCCTCGGTGGCTTTAAAGTTACCTTTTTAATGACATTGTACGTAGAAGAGCAACTGGATGTTCGGATAATACTGTTTATTTTTCTTATTTTTACTTTTTATTGAACTTTTTCTGCGTAAAGTTCAAATACGCGCGTGATTGATGCCAGCGTATTTTCGGCAAATAACGAATCCATGAGAATAAGGTTTAAGCAAGTCAATACACAGTACTGTGCATACCATAATTCCTACAATAAATAGTTTTATTGCCTTATTATTCTCGCCTGACAATGGTACATTTTATTGCCTTTTTCAGTAAATACATGGGGCTCAAATATGAACTGCTTTTTTCGTTTTAGTATAAATCATGGAACCGGCGCCATCTACAAAACTTATAAGTGATCAAACTGTAGAGCAGAGGCTTGTTGAGGATATAGCTAAGGGAAACATTTCTACAGCTGACACAGACACTAGTGAGAGTGATGATGCATCTTCTGTCTCAGACCAGACCCTTGAATCACACCAAATAAAATCAAACGTATCCTCTGGGAGGCAAAACAATAAAACACGCCAATCTGAAACATCTTCCGATGATGAATACGAACCACAAGAAGATACAACAGAGGTCGAAGACTTTGAGAAATACAGAAAAAAAACTTTCGGGCGTTTGAGGACGCTCTCTGTCAAAATTATACACATTGATAAAAATGATTTCACTAACGATGAAGAAACATTGACACGATTGATGACTGAACTCTTGTTTATTTATAGTCTATATTTTTCCGTGGAAAAAAAGGGTTTCTCAAGACATGTCTATGAAGGGTATCAGAAAGAGTTGTGTGATGTTTTACTTGAATTAGATTTGCTAAGTCAATTCATCAAAATACTCGAAAAAATCCCAAGAGATACAGATTTCAGGTCTTCAACAACTGATCAGAAACATGTTATTTTGTTAATCATGGGGCTTCTCCATAACTGTACTGACATATCTGACCCCTTTGCCAATGCAGTTGGCAAGTCACGCATGATGGATTTTACAAAAGAAATTTTGGACGCAAACTCCTGTGCATATATTTCAGACGCATCAGAGGTAAAGGTCATTCTTGTTATTGTAACTTCATAATTATGAGTTTCACTTCGTGAAAAAATGTAATGAGCATATTTAAAACAAAGTAAAATGTCTAAATATTAGTACATTTCAGTTGTCATGACCTTTGCATGTATGTGTTACTAAACTATGTCTGACTCAGTAATGTATAAATACCGTCATTACGTAAAGATAAAATTGGAAATACTGTTTCCGTTTCATTTAAAGGTCATTATAAGAACTGTTTTCATCCACTTTTGTATATACAGAGACATGTACGTTTGTAAACACTTTTCGAAAAGGGCCAGAAATTTGAATTTCTTAATCATTTTATCTTTAATCCGGTCTTATCTTTTCCTCTTTCATACAGCAAACTACTGAAAGAATAATCGGAAATTGCCATGGCATTTCTCATAACGTTTCGATGAGGGAAGCAAATGTTCAGCGCCTCAGGGACCTAGATTACACCACTTCTGTGGCACCTTACCTCATGTCCGCATCCCAAATGGTCAGAATATCGGTCCTTGCAACTTTAGCAAACATTATCACTGAAAAAGAATGTGAAATAATCAACAATCACATTCTTGTCGTTGCTCAACTTTTGATGCTTTTAAACGAAGGTATGGCCGAGGAAAGCCGAAGGTGCAACGGATGGTCATGCAGGGAGTGTGCCTTAGGTAAATAGTATGGTATTTTCATATATTGATGCACTACTAAATTTCGACTTTGCTCACCCAAAAACCAGCTTGCTTACGTGGGATTCGGCAAACAAAGGAGCAAGTGCTTTTCAACAATAATGCATGTGGGCGCATATAAGTTTGTTGCCATTTGAAAGCATAATTCCTTATTGAAAACGATTTTTTACCTATTTTTGGACTGGATACCATATGTTTTATCAGTACACAATTCATGTTTTATTCATTTCCTGGTTTTGATAGATATAATGCAAGTGTACCATTCTAAACTGATTTGAAAAGTAAAGAAAGAAAGAAATGAATACATATCTACCGTTGTAACAAACGATTTTGCATTTTTAATGATAGTACGATTGTGAAGAACCCAATCACTTTTATTCATAATTATTACCATGATATGATACAGATATTTTGCATTACAGCTGTAAGAAAGCTTGCTAGAAATGACGCCAACAAAAAACTGTTGTATGAACTGAAAGCACTGAAGTCGCTTGTTGAATTAGCCAAGTCTGAAGACGAAGAGGAACAGCTTGGTGAGAGTCTTTGCAATTAATTTAATCTAACACTTTCTATATTTCTGGAAGTGTACATCTTTCTATTCGGACAATTACATTTATCACTCATGGAAGCTCAGTAAAATTTACTGGCTATAAGTCATTACATGTAAGACCTTTAGTATTAACGACAGGGGGACAAAAAGGTATACCTGTATATAAAAAAAATGATATATTTAGAAATCATTAAATTACGTCATCGACAAGTACAACTACAAATATGTCCATCATATTTTATGAAATCTTTTTTTTCCAAATATTAACCACACTTGAACAAAGGTATTTTCACACCTGATTATGGTTTTTTCTTTTCAGAAAGTGTGCTGGCTATTTTAGCCCTATCTTTTGATGACAAAATTCGAGTTGACATAACAACAAAAGAAACACTTGGCGTGATTGAAGTGTTGCTAGACCTGAAGAAAACGTCTGAGAACAATGACATTAAGAGTGCCTGCGAGAAGACGTTGTGGAATCTTAAAGACGATCTTGTGTCGTCTGCAATTCCCTCATATAAAGCAGCAGGTAAACCTTGAGACGGTTTTGCTTTCTAAACATTTTATGAAAAGTATATTTTATAAAGAAACAACTGTTCTGAAACAATTGTGTTCCACGTAAAAAAATACATTATGAGTTGCTAGCTCTATGTATTATATCGCCAAATTGTCTATGTCAACAAATGTAAGAACATGTCTCATGCTTTAAGAGATTGTAAAAGCTTCAATGTGCTTACTCGATATCAATTTGTGTATATTGTTGAAATGTTTCTAAACTTGATTTAGCTTTTTTTAAACGCTTCTATTAACAGATCAAAACAAAGGCAACATCTTAAAATAGCAGATCGATTTATATATCGAATCAGTAGCAGTAAAAGTACGCCTGACGATCTTTTTATGAATTTCTCAGTTTGGTTTTATCTGTGCCGTACTGTTTTTAAAAGGTGAACAAATGCAGCAGAAGAATGAAACTCGCAAAAACACCGGACATGTCATGATATCTTACCAACACAATGACAGAGAACTCCTTCTCACTATCAAAGCGAAGTTAAATAAACATGGGTTCAAGGTGTACTATTCATTTCTTAAATTTAAAGTATTACAATTGTGTACACTTATGTAAAATAATCAGTAATCACCATCAAACACAACACCAATCAATCACACCTACAGGAAAATGAATCTCGCAACTATGAAGAAGATATAGAAAAGGCAATATAAAAGATGCACACGGTGTTTTACAAAATAATAAGCTGTTACCTTATGTACAGATTCATTAAGCATAATGATATATGCGTACACTTATGTTTCCAGCCATTGCATAAAAAGGGTAAATCATGCAGGCATGCAATATTTCATCTGTACATTATCCAATAAAGATAGTACATTGCAAAGTATTCTGTAGGGCTCTGACCAATTTTGTTTTAACTTCAAGGTATGGATGGACGTAGACGAAATGGGAGGCTGTGTGTATGAAACGATGGCAAATGCCGTTGAAAATGCAAATATTTTCCTTATGTGCTATTCAAGAAAATACAAGGAAAGTGAAAACTGTCAATACGGTATGATGATTTACCAAACTGTCTTGTAGTTTTGTGTAATTACTGTTTGATAATAAGGTAACTCTCAAATATTAAGATTTATTTTCACTTTCATGTAGTCGTATATATGCATGTAAATATTTGACAGGACAGAAGAGTTTTAAGATATAAGTCATTTCTCCTGTTTAATTGGTTTTTATTTTGGGTACTGCTCAGTAGCTCTATATAAATTATTTTATTCTTTGCAGTCTTATTTATGTCTACTTTGAAAACTATTTTGATGTGTAAATGATGTCCATTGTTACTACAAGCTTCACCTATGAATATTTACTTATGTTTTTAATACACCGTGTAATGTAAAAATATTTACATATTTATTGAGTTTGAGCTCACATTGATTTTGGAAGTGTTTTTTTTTAAAATTGGTGTTAAAGGCACTACCATATAAGAAGTAATGACACATTTTGATTTGGTTTTACCAATTAAGTAAGACGCTCTATAACGGAAATATAGATTTTACGACACGGTCTGGTGGTACTCAGTTGTGTCTATTGTCACTAATGTTTTATTCCACAGAGGCCAAATATGCACACAAATCAAAGAAGGCAGTTATTCCTTTGAAAATGGAGATGGGCTATGAACCAGATGGCTGGTTAGGACTCTTGCTGAAATCTGACTATTACATAGATCTTTCGGGAAAATATGACAATGACAAGAAATTCGTGGAACTGGTTGCTAATATAAGAAAGATTTGGCCGACTGGACTGGACCATGTCGATGCACCAATACTTCCAAAGGTAATAAATATAACCTCGACAATACAATTTGAGTTTACAGCTTCTTGAAGGTTTTTTTTTTTTTTTTTTTTTGATGGGTATATTTTTGTTTTTTTTTTTTAAATTGACCTGAATGCTACTGTATACTGATTTATTTATTCTCGATTGAGAAACAAGTTCTTATAGTTGAAATTAAGAGCTTCCAAGACTGTCTCCGGATAGAATAAACCTCGAAGAATGAGAGGGCTGATGATAAAGTAATGTGTCTTTTCTAAGGACACTACCACGGGAGCACTGGTGAATACAAAAGAGTCAAACTTTGCTCGCATCGTCCTCATAAAACAATGGAGTCAAGAAGTTGTTGAAAAGTGGCTGGAAAGCAACGACTTAAAAAAGTAAGTGAAACTCTAATATTTGTAAAAATACACAGCTGTAACAGCAAGTATCTTTTCAACGAACCTGCTTATAGCATTTACCTATTTTTTGCGTTTATTCATCTGGTTGGTAGTTCTGTTTGTGAAAACATTGAAAGGGCAATTGCGCTTATGGTTTTCACCCACTGGTCGCTTATGTTTAGGGCAATCATCTACTGGTTGAGTCTGTTTATTATAGATTATGTTTATTGTATTCGCCTATATGTCTATTGTGTTCATTGTATTCGCCTATTGGTCCATCCTGTTAACTGTATTCATATATTTTTCGATTCTTTTTATTGTATTCGCCTTTTGGTTGAGTCTGTGTTCATGTCAAACACCTGTTGGCTGATTTTGTTTATTGCAAACAACTTCTGAGATATTATGTGTATGAAAAACACCTATTGATCGAATATATTTATGCAAAACACATATTGTTCGATTATATTCATAACACGGACCTATATAAACATGGATTAGAAACTCTCGTATTTTCTTAAACAAATCATCACGTATTGCGGTGCACCAGACGTTGTTTTTTTTTTTTTTGGCGAGATTTTGCAAGGAAAATATCCGTATTTATCCGAATCGAAGCCGCATGTCGTCCATATTAAAATGAATCGAGTAAAGTTTGCTTGAAAGAAATCAGTTTTAATAGTTTCTATCTCATGTCTATTGCTAAATGGTTTGTAATTTTCTTTCTTTATGTAATTTTTGTCGTTTCATACCTGTATCTTTTTTCGTTATATGAACTTTATACCGATTTTTTTATTGGTTGGTGAAAATACAAGGATTTTTTACCAACCAACGCATACGAAATGATATTTGGACACATTTTAACGCAATGGACGCCTTATAAAGCTATTTTTGGATACGTTAATAGATTTGTATAACAAGAAGTATCTTTGAAAAAGATACACGGCCATTGTATCAAATCAAATATTGCATGTTTTCTTACATTAGAATTGAAATCTGAGAACAGGTGCGCGATATCGGAGACTGTCGCCGAGCGCACTCGAGAGATAATGCGTAACTTCTTTCAAAGTATCGTTTCATCGTTTTTTGAAAGTTTCCAATCCATGTGTATATAGGTCAATGGTTTATGGTACACACCTTCTTGGCGATTCTGTTCTTGGATACTTCTGTTTATGGTTAACATCTATGTGTCGATTCTATGTATGGCAAACGCTTTCGGTTCGTTTCTGTTTATTGGACCAATCTGTTTATGGCAAACACGCATGTTTAGGACAAAACACCTATCGGACGATTATGTTCATGGCAAAAGCCTATTTGTTGATTCTGTTAAATATTACAAACATCTAATGGCCGATTATGAGGATGACAAACACCTTGGTGATTCTGTTTAGGACAAACACCTTTTTGCAAGATTTTGTTGATAGCAAATATAAGAAGATTCTGTTTATGGCATCCATGTAGTTGTCGATTCATCCATTTGGTTATTCTGTTATGGCAGTGCAACTGTCTATGGCAAACGCCTACTAGACGTAAAGCTTAATCGCAAAACACTTAACGTGTTATTGTTTTATCGGCAAAAATGAAAATGACAAACACCCCTTATGTTAAGTACAAAGCAGCAGTAGTAAGCATTACTTGATCAATTAAATCTAAGCCTTTAATGTTACTTCATTGTTGATATAATCAGTTTTTCTGCGTAGTTATTATTCATTAAGACATCTAATACACGGCAGAAACTTATACTTACTGGATTTCTTTTAGAGAAGTTCGACTTATTAATAAACGTCTTGAAAACCCTAGCAAAATACACTGTTTGAATAAAATTCTAATATAGCCGCTTAGCAGTGAAACCATTAAAGACAAATAATTATGATCAAGCCTAACTTTATCAAGAAGTCTCAAGGTCATATGTGGAGTAATCACGCTCGGTCTCCCGGCAGAATGCATTTACCAATCTCCTTTCAACGCCCGTAACGTAATAAACCGTGTACGCGTGAAAAGACAGGTTTGGCCTTTCATAGAAGTTACAGTTACCGTATGGAACACGTTTTGTCTGTATGAATTTAAAGGCTATGCCGACAGCTCCTGAATGTTGAAAACTCAGACGTCTGAGGCAAATGCTGACACTTTTAGACAACCTTGAAAATGACCTTGAACACGATTTAACCAGGTCTGAAATTTTTTATTTTACCCACGTTCGCGTACAAGCTACTGTGGGATTGTGTTTTGAGCGCGTGCAAATATTTCTCATAGACATAAAGCAGACATGTCGTGCTCAAATCCAGGTATATTGACACCTTATGAGAGCGCTTAAAATCGACCTCTCATTAGCAAAAAATAAAAAAGTCCATGTGCAGGTTAGTAGACAGGGTGACTCCTGCGCGTTATATCTATAGGTAGGCCCATGAAAATTCTACTTTCATGTTACAGCTAAGTCTGTTTGCTGACGTATACAGCACATGCAGTAAATCGAAAGTAGCATAACATGATATACAGTGTTTACAAAAACTCTGGATTGTGTATCAAAATAATATTATGCCGACTGTGCGAAAGATATCTTCTTTTTACTATTGTAACATATACATGTATATTGTAAAGAAATTAGATCTAATTTTATTTCTGCATTTCAGCCAGGGTTTGGATACGATCAGTGGATTAGAAATTTCGTACTTGACAAGACTGTTAATAGAGACCCCAGAACAGCTGCATTATAGTTTAAGAAAAGATCTCAAAATCAAGACACTGTCGACAAAGGCAAAGATCGTTTGGGCACTAGAGGACTTAGCGAATAAGGAAGAATAAAAAGACGAGTTCCATTCGAAATACGTTCTTAAAATTTTGATAAAAATTATATTGATCTGTTTTTGATACAATATAGTTATAGGCCTTTAGTGTCACCTTAAACTGCTGAGTGGTGTAAACGACACACATTTTTATGGCGCTTGAACAAATTTGTTCAATTCTCTAATTCAGAAACAGTAACGAACGTATGACTGTAATACAGACATTTGCTGTGTTATCTATATTAGGGTTTTCAGTCTTGAGCTGAAGACCTTAGTGTTGTGTGCGAATTACATTCCTGATGGGGGCTTTTTTTCTTTTGAAATAAGACTGAAGTATGAAATACTTCAGTTTTACTAAATTCAATTCAATTTTTTTTCAGTATAACGCATAATACAATGCTTATATCTTATGACAAAGAGCAAATTATAGCGGTACAGATAAAATGAAAAATAAAAGAACATCAGTTTTAAGTGATTGAATGTGTAAAGTTTAACACAGGTTCACATAAGACAGTACAGACTGATTGTCATACAAAATTCAATGCACAGTATTTCGTCTTACAGTGCACGTATTGTTTCCGTTTGCTTTAAACTTGTTATTATTAAAAATTAAATACGCAAACCATGCAAGCAAGCAACGCTTAATCTATATAGCATGTTTCATTGTGTTATATCGTAAATGTAGCATTGAAACGTTTAGAGATGTAAACATAATGCTCTTCAGTTCAGTCTAAAGGAGACAACGTTTGCAAGTTATTATCGTTAGTGCTTTATATGTACAAAAAGTAGTCTCCCCTAAACATTGTCAATCTTTAGAGAGACCTAATTCTATGATAAGGCTACAATTGTTATTCGTGTATATATCTTTTTTACCGAAAAACCTGCGTGATTTTTGTATGTACATTATTATAATAACAGCTTCTATGCCTTCTAATGCAGGGAAAATGTCGTCGGGTTAGAGCAAGAACACCGTATCTCCATTTTTTCAAATTTTTCAGGAGAAACATAAAACACTATAATTCCTTTATATTTTTTATTTTGGATACATAACTTCACACATATAAGGGAAATACTATTTTCTATGTCCAGTATAAGCGGTTTTCCAATACATTAAATAATTAAAGAATAATAAGCAAAAGTTGTTTTTGCACTAACAGTTTGTAATGATTGTGCAATAACGCAGTATATTGAGAAACGATGGTTTTGCTGGAACACTTACTCTAAATTGCTTAATGAATGTAACATGCAGAAACACCGCAGTTGTAAATACAGGCTTTTTGCTGGCATATTTTAGTTTATTCCATCCCTAATACATCCTGCATAAGTATTGCAGCTGCAAAGACGGTTTTTTGCTGTCATAGTTTTGTTGTGTAAAAATATTGCTTATAAAACTGAGTAAGTTTTGCACTAACCAAATTTGTTAAAGTATTCAGTATAAAACTGTAAAAACATGGTATATTAAGATACGATATTTCACCATAACAAATACAGCACATTATGAAATTAAAACTAACGTCAAACGATAGCATATTCATAAATACAACGTCTATGCTCAATGCATTGTCTTTTATAATGTCAAATGAAATAAAATGATAGCTTCTGGGTTACATTGTCTAATTTTTATGCAAGCATAATGTAATTGTTATGTGAGTTATCAAGTTTAAATGCAATCTTCAATCCTGACATACAAAATGGCCGATGTATAAGTTATTATTCCACTTCCTTCTACAATAGTTTACACTTTTATTCAGCACCTTTGTCTATATCGCTTTCTTCAATGTCTGGTTCTGCGAGCACTCCATTTGCTGATTGACTTGTTGGGAATTATTCCTTTTTTGCAAAGGGTTGTGAGGTCTTCTTTTTGACACTTGATATGGGTAGTTTGCTCTTATACAGCTTTTGGAGTGAGTCTTTGACCGAAGGTTGAGCTGCTTTTGTGAGTTGTATCCTCTAAATATCTCTATCATTCTTACCATATTTGAAGTAACGCTTCCAGTAAACCGCATCCACTTCATTTGCCTCTAGTTTACTTTCACTCCTCTATCCGAATATGTGTTCTTTGATTTAAGATGTTTGAAATCAAGAAAGTCTCAATATTATATTGTCACAACAGTGTATGGCTTGCCGCGTCTGGCCATAGTAATGACAGTGTCCCACTGACTTGGTACCGGGTACATTAATTTGAGTTTCTTTTTAGTATACTCGATTGCAGCGTGCATGCTATCACACCCGATTTAAGGAATTTGTAATCTATTTATTTAATAATCTCAATTCTCCTGTACATGTATCAGAATACAATACCACGCGTTCAACTGATTGCGGTAGAGTTTGTAAATAAAGGTTAATACTTGTTGAAATCTCACAGGATCCCGTCTTTCCATTCACTTCTGACCACAGATAACATGAACCATCGCCGTTTCCCAAACTATAAACTGAGAGATTATAGCAACGCAACTTTCTCATATAGAACACCACACTGACTAAACTACAAGGTATGTGCAACACTGCTTATAAATCAAAGGTGCATGTATGTAGCTTACCCTCTTGCTTGGCTAATATTTTGTCTTTTTCCTTTTTCTTCTCGGGCTGTTACTTTACATTGTTGGTGATGTTTGAACTCTTCTTTCATTCTATTTGTTAACATACCATCTCTTTTAGCTACATGATACTTTGCACACAAATTGCATTGATCTTTCTTGGGAACGTGGAATGAGAGATTAATCTCCTCATTGAATATACATCTATACATTGATATGTTCACTGGTGCTTGTTCCTCTTGTTCACATGTCTCTTTATACAGATCGTACATTTTTTTTTATTGTTAAATTTGATTCAAGATATTGGCGCTTCGATTCCTTTCTAATATAATTTGAGGCTACGGTAGGGAAGGATCCAATATGCTGTCGTACACTGCCTAAAATGTTGTCAGTTGTTTTATTGGCTGATGTGCATTTTTCACGTCGTTCATTTCAGTCAAAATGGCTAGCTACTTTATTAACTAAAGCATGTTCTGCATAGGCCTTGCCAACATCTAATGTTTTTAGAAACAACCTTTTGCAAATTCGAATGTTAATGTTAACCCTATTGATTTCAAATGTATATATTCTTGTTATATTCTTCTTTTTTATAATAGTTTGCCCACTTTCATCAACAAATGTTTTAGTTTTCTTTTTCTGAACTCTGGAACAAATGAAATCCTTCTGTCTCTCATATGAACTCATCGACAAATATGCATCAAATATGTTCCTTCTATACATCTCGGTGCACTTTTTGCTGCACTTGTATCTACAATGTGAACAGTCATATTCCTTCATTGTTTTCTTAGAAACCAGTTTCCCCGTTGATGATATATAGTCTATCCCACTCAACTTCAGTCTCTTACGAATAATTTGTTTCCAGTTTTCAGAGGTAGCTTTACGTTTTCGTTATAGATTTTTCTTGACTGGTGTAACAAACCTGGCTTCCATCCTTGGATTAGTCATATGTGGGTGCGTAAAGCAAGTTGCTACTGGTGATGCTGGCGTAGCAATGAATATTTCATCTGGAGTGTTAGACTGAATTGGTGTGTCAGGTAAAGACTTCCATTAATGACAAGGGAACATAATTGCTACAATCATACAGACCTATGTGTATCATAAGAGGCGGTTAAAAAGGCTTTAACAATTGAAATTTTTCTAACTCTAGATTCAAGCAAGAGGGTGGGTTTGATCCAATGCATTGCGTTGTTAATATTATCGTACTTCATAATACATGCAATTCCAAGCACAATGTAAAATCTTACTAACTGTTTTTATGTATTACTCTTATACAACGATAATCATGAATTAATTAAAGTAATGTTATAATTTTGGTTTTTTAATTTTCACGGAATGCTGATGTGGTCTGATTCTTCAAGTCTTTACCTACTTCAAAGTCATTTTACTTAATAATTAATAATCATCGTCTGATCATGTTCAAAATGTAATAATCTTACCTTTTCTAGTTGGTAGAAAATCAGTTACAATTGATTTATAAACTAATATTTATAAAACAATGCTCTAAACTTCCCCAAACTGAAAATGAAAAGTTAACAATGCAAATTGAAATCCAATATAATTGTTTTCAGAACCTGAACTAGATGTCAAATTAGATAAATGTTTTCAGCAAAACTGTAGTTTCTGTTTATACGGGGATTGCACTGACATTTTAACAATATTTTTGGCAACCAGTTACTGCAAAAATACAGTAGTTTTAAATACTTGGTTTCTGCACCAACTGCATTATGAAATATTACTGACTTGTGGTCTTTTCATGCTTTGTTTTTGCTCTAACAGTACACACAATGACAACGCTTTTTGTACCAACAAAAATCCCGTATTTCCAAAACCGAGGTTTTTGCTCTAGCAATTGAGTTGCATGAAGCAGAAATTGTTAGTGCAAAGTAAAAGTATTTTAAAGTGAGTGGTTATTGCTGAATACTTTTACTATATTGTGTGACTATATAGACAGTATATCAATATACGGGGTTATGTTTCTGGGAAAATACCAGATAATCAATACTTGATTTGGTCACAAATCAATATCTCCAAAACGACATTACCCATAGTTCTAAAAATTTGTGACAATCTGCAAATGGTCAAACTGCATGTATATATGTAAAAAAGTGATTTTACCAAAAAAGTGTAGATACGGTGTTTTTGCTCTAGCCCGACGATGTCATGACATATTCACAACAACTGAAATATTCACAATGTGAACTCGCATATACATTGAGCATCAACAGATAAGCAAAATTATGAAATTCCTATTTTTATAGCATAATATTATATACAATGCATTTTGACAAACTGAAAATAACAATTTTGGACTTTGAAGTCTTTCTAATTTCTTTAGGTTTGGCCTGTGACAGTAGTAACGCTTCAATTATCTTTTTTTTTTCATTTTTCATTAAACATGCATATACACAATATTTTGTTACGTTGACATAGTTATTCTAACACTTAATGTAATATGCATATACAGATGGTTTTTAATAAAACAATTAAAGAAGAAAAAGAAGTGCAAAATAGAGACGAGTTATATTTTGGAGAACAAAAATACCCAAATTATGAGTTAGGATCATTCAGAAAAGAAAGATTTTGGAGGAAAAGAGAATTGAAAGTATGATATCCCTTAATAAAAACCGGTATGATTGATGTCGATCTGATTTATGAACATAAATTCAAAAGTTGCCTTTTTTTTGGTATGAACAGTGTTTTTTAATCTTTTGGTATAAGTTTTCTTCCATTCTATTTGATTATTGTTCAGTAAGCTTTCCCATTTTATTCAGCTTTAACATCAGTCTTTTTAGTTATCTTTATTTGCATTGAATATAATAATGTATTAGGTTTTTACATGTTTTAGTTCTGTTGCGATTTTTATGTAACGGTTACTCCAAATTATTTGTTACCTTTTTTGTTCAGTTTTCATTAGATAGAGATCTATTTTTCTCTATGAATTCAAAACATCTTTGAAGAATTTGTTCCCTTTGCTTATTTTCTCGATTTCTTGTTCTCCTAAATTACTATCAAATATTAAGGCTTCTCCATAGTTTTTCATCACCTTGTTTTTTTTGTTGATATAAGATACTTTCCATACGCCGTGATTATTTTCATCTGTGATTCTTTTAACCCGACTAGTTTTTGATTAGCTGTGAAATTCAATTAAATCAATCATTCTTAAACCACCTTATTAATAATCTAATGTGATAATTTCTCTTTTTATTGTTTCTGGTTTGTATTGTTAGGAATTCAGACATAGTCTTCAAAATGTTTTTCCTAACATGTTCAGATGGTTCTTGTATTACTGTAAAAGATATGATAGAAAGTTTTATTCCCGTTTAAATGTATTCATACTGCACGATAAATAGATGGGGTATACGAGTAACGTCCAGCTTCTATTTGTAGGTTATGTGTTGAAGTTCTGAATGTCGCTAGGGCACATCTACACTGTCATTCAATACTTTTAGATGTTTTTCCATTTCAAAATCATGCTTAAATTATTCACATCTGTGTACAATTTCTAAAAGAGAAACAACACTTTTCTCTCTTGCTCACTGTGCTTTAATAATGTAAATAATTGACATACAATGACAATGAAACAGATGCAGAGATATGTGATATAAAAATATAGCATTCCTTATTAAACAAAAAAGTAAATGTTTTATTTTGTTCCTGTATATCAGTGTTCTCTCTTGATAGTATGAGCAGTATATGGTCATTATGACCGCCTTGTTGAAAACTGACAGGAAATATCTCTTTCAACCATTCAGTTTTTAGCTCGCCTGAACACGAAGTGCTCAAATGTTAGCTATTGTGATAACCTGGTGTCCGTCGTCTGTCTGTGGTATGTCCGTCCACATTTTACACATGTGATATTATTTAAATATGACCAAAAGTTTCAAATGAGAAGGTATTTAAAAACCCATATAGAGAAAATATCCCCATCTTTCATGCAGTCATGACTTTTCACAAACAGCCTTCTTAGAGGTTCAGCATAGAAACTTATTATGAAATTACTTTGAAATCCAGTCCATGTTGTCTCACAACAATATCTTTGAACTTTTTTCTATGTAAATCTCAGTAAATCACGTGACCCCGTGCTGGACATACTAACCACATGGCCGTGTTTTTAACAAACTGGGTCGAGAACTGCTAGATATTGCTACACACAAAACAGCTGAGCCATGGACAAGAAAATTTCAAAATGCTTTCCAATTGGTTCATATGGCAACCAAGATTATATGTTGAAGGTACCTCTTTGGACAAGTTATAAAGAGGAACATTCAAGGAATAGTTATGCAAAAAAGGACAACTGTTGATTTTTTAAAGGTATCTCTAGCCGAAAACGCTATTCTACTTTCTAATCGATTTTTTTTTTAAATAGCCGTTGACCCATTTTTAGAATCAAGTAATGCAGTAGACTATGCACGATTACAACTTCTTTCCAGCCAATAAGCCCAATACAACTTTATATAGCTAACAAAATGAGGCCTAAATACAACCTAACGACCCTTTTATTCAATTGAACATACTTTCATACTTTTTGCATATTGTTGCAAAATTTCTACATATATGCAGGGCCTCATAACTATGATAGCCATGTGGAAATATTTGTATTACTGCTATTTATAAAAATGTAAGATGGTAGCAAGATTGATAAAGTTTTCAATCTTTTTACCGTTTCAGATTGTAAATGTTCCTCGTTTTCGGTGTAGCTTTTATTCAGACTCCACAATCAGTAAAGCATTATATTTAAGTCGCATTTAATGTGCTGTTGAAAATGTTCTTCCTTGTTTAAACAACCTAATTATTTCATGACGGATACTAATCTACATAATGAACGTAACGTTTACGTCAGATAACGTGGTGTTCATTTCCAAGACAAACAACTACGATTTGGTCTAAATGTTGTTTAGCCACCTTTATGCTTTGTAGCAACTGATATACATGTACTGATAAATAAGTATTTAGTTAGAAAAAAGTAATGCATCAGTACCTTACATGCAGAAGAAACACGACATTACATACAGTAAAAATGTTGGACTCTTCAACAGATCAAAACGACGTATAGAATAACGATAATAACATTTAATATGCGAAAAACAACTCATCGAATAACAATTAAAATAAAAACAATAACAATTACACGTTTTACAATATGAATAACAAAACATTAAATAACAATAAACATGCAATGATAATGAAACAGATATAGAGATATATAATGTAACACTGTAGCAGCGTTTGGCATGCAATATTAAACAAAAGTGAATGAATGCTATTGAAATGTAAAATGACATGTATCTGCTTAATTCAATTAAACCCCTATGTTTGTTCTGTTCTGTTTTTTTAAACAAAAAATGAATGTTTTAATTATTTTGGTACATCAGTGTTCTCTATTGACAAAGGTGAGCAGTATACGGTCATCGTGACCGCTTTCAAATTGTTGAAAATTGACAATGTTCTTATTAAAATTGCAAATTGAGCCATACACAAATGGATCAGAATTATCACACTTTTCGGCAAAATTTTAGACATGTGTAATAAAGTTTACATTCAGAATATTTCTAGATTTAACAAGGTCATGAAAACATCTTGATTTTAGTGTATCTTTGATGCGAATATACAATTCTAGACGGATTATAAATGTACACTGCCATCTTTATAAACGACCGGGTCATTTATTATATATACAGACGTTTTCCGTTTCGTCTGTTTCGTCTCCAATCGGTTGACCAATTCTAATGGAAGGCAAAGCAAACCGGACAGTCCTATCGCAGCCCCTGCCAAGTAAAATGCTCCGTTGTAGTCTCCACTTTTATCAGACAACGCGCCTGAAAAAAAAAAATTACTAATAAAGCCACCTGTGTTTGCTTCTGTGAATAAATAAAATGATCTTTTAGTGATACGGAGTTTACCAAAATAATGCTCAATCGTATAAAAATTCCTCTGAAATTGTAGAAAAGGTCTGCTAAAATCAGAAAGTATAAAATACCTGCTATTGGGGCTCCAATCAGCGAAGAAAAGCCTTGACACATGCATACCAGGCCAAACGATGACGTCAATTTCTCAATTCCTAACAGTTCTGACGTTATTATCGGTCGATATGACACAAACACAGCTATAAAACAAAAGGAAAAATGCATAAAAAAGAAAACTATTTCCTCTTTTGAGATAATATATATTAATTCATGAAATAACGACATCATTTTGTACAAAAAGTAGCTTTACAATAAAGATCTAATTTTATAAAAGTCATCACAAAATCCACGGACCTATAGGTCCGTGCAAAATCTAACCACTGTAAATTTAATTTGGAGGGTTTTCAAAAGTAAAATTATACTGTTTATTCTTTTTTCGGACTTGGATAACAGTTTTTTCAGCATTTGCATTTTCTCTACATTCTTTCCTTCTGTCAAAAGATAAAAATTATCAAAATCATGAGTTTACTGAATATCCCTTTTTGATGTCGAAAAATGAGTGGAGCAATTTTCGGCATAAGTGAAACATCATGGAAGAGCCAATTATTTACTTTACCTATAAAGGCATTGTCCGCCTTTTCGAAAATAATTCGAGGCGGCATAGAACAATTAAATACATTTATAGTAACTTCATTGTTTTTTTGTTTTTTTTTTGTTTTTTTTTTTATATTTACAGTCATTCTCAGAAACATACAATGTAGTACATGTATTTGAGTATTAAGTTCATAGATAGGCAGGTTTTTATTTTTATTTTAGAGCGATTAAAATAGACGTATCTTACCAATACATGTCCCGAAAAATGCACAGTATGTTGCTAGAACTTCGTACGTTGAGTACCATGGAACAAACACAGTTGCTATCCCACAAAATATAAGCACTACGCCGTTTATTTTCATAGGATTCGCGCAAGACCTGTCAGCTAACCAGCCGGCCACAACACGGGCTATCGTGTTTAGAATGCCTATGATAGAGATCAGCATCACTCCTTTCTCAGCCGGTATACCAATTCCATCCGCAAGACCAGGAAGAAAAGTAAAGGGAATGAAAAAGCCTAAAATTTAGAAACAAAAACGAAATAAGTTTAAAAGTAAACTCAACATTTAGACTTGGATACGTGTTATTACAATGCACCAATAATTACTATTTATAAAATAGCTATTTCTTATTGGCTCAAATATCTATTAAATGCCCGACAAAATAAAGCAGGAATTTAGCTCTATTGAAAATTTCTCGTATATATCAAAAGAAGGATGTTGGCGTGATATACCTTACAAAGTACATAACTCTCGATTTGGCTGTTGAAATTCCTTCCCACGTAATTTTCAAAAACATTTATGAGTGTGCTTGGCCTGGCATTGTAATGAATGAAGTCACGTGATTTAAACAAATCGTAATAAAATTTACTACACTTTTAGTATCGCCTGTAATATCAGCAACAATAAAATAATACGAATAGTGTTTTAAAGGAGAAAAAAGAACTGTCAAAATTACACGTAATGCACGAAATGCTACGAGTTCAGAGCAGCGGGCTAGCGCAGTAATAAATAGTACCCATTCCAACTATTTTGTTTAAATTAGCATAATAGAATGGAAGTATATTTTACTTTTAAGAGATATACCGGTTAGTATATCACTGTTTGTCGCTTAAATGCTTCGAAATTTGCATCGACTTCATTAATATGCATTTTCGCTGACACGTCAATTAAGCGTTGTATATTCATATAAAGTATAGACAGATAAATGCCATGATCTAACTTTTGGAATTTTTGAGGAAGCTTCAGAGAAAGACAGGGTATCATGCGAAAGATGTTAACTTCAATTATCAAAGTAACCAACGCATCTCAGTTTTGTTTTAATATGAAAACGCAGCTGTGATAATAGAAAAGCCCTCACAACGATGTGAGCAGTGGCCATGATTTTTTAATCAACATCACATTTCTTTACCTTCATTAACTTGGTGAAAATTTCATAAAAGTCATTCCTGTGTAATAATTTGAAAATCAGACCAATAGTTTCAAATGAGAATATTTTTAAAAACCTTTTCGACAATACCATATAGAGAAAAGATCATGAATTTTAACAAATCAGCCTTGATAGAGAGTCAGCATAGAACCTTTCTCTGAAATTACTTTAAAACCAAGTCCATATTGTCTCATAACGATATCTTTAAACTTGTTTCTATGTCATACTGTTTACGTCATATATCGTGGCGTTCATTTCCTAGACAAAAAAGCTACGATTTGGTCTAAATGGTGTTTTGCAACCTATGCTTTATAACAAATAATAAACATGTACTGATAAATAGGTATTTGATAAGAAACAGTAATAGATTAGTACCTAGCATGCAAAAGAAACAAGACAGTCCATACAGTAAGAATGTTGGACTCTTCAACAGATCAAAATCAAACATTTTGGAAATGTCATAGCACATATTAGAGTTGGACTTTTCTTTGTTGTTGCTGTTCTCTTCTGACCCATCTTTCTTCTTGTTATCTTGTAGTGGTCGCAAAAGCGCACCTAAGGGCACACCGTGAAGAACAATAGCTGATATAATCCACATAGCACCTTTCCAAGAGTATGTGTCGATTAAATAACGTAGTAAGGGGGGAAATACGAATCCCCCGATGCCGCTTCCACAACATGCTATTCCGGAAGCCAGGGCTCGTTTCTTTGTGAAATAGTGACCAACTGTTACCATGGAAGGAAGGTAAAGTAGGCCTAGACCAAGCCCTGAAAATTGAAAATAAGGAAAACTTTATAGAAACTGTTCACCACTCTACAAGAAAATACACGATTGTAGTCTCATGGAGATGAAGTAATTTCAAACATTTGTGTCTTAGAAGAGAATTATGACTTAAATTGTATTGGGTATGACATTCAGTAACCAAATGTCAACTCATCAATATGTGACCAAAGTGCTTTAAATGGTAATTTGAAACAAATAAATGTAGAACTGTATGCCCATTGGTAAAAATTTGTCAGTCTAGATGCAACAGAAGTATATGAAATTGAGAACGTTACCTCCGAGTAGACCATATGTAACAATCATGATTTGAATATTTGGGGAGTAAACACAGAGGAAGAATGCTGCTGTAGCTAGTAAAGCACCGAATATTGCCACTTTACGTATCCCGAACGCAGCAACCAATATGCTTGCAACAGGACCTAAAACAAATATACAAACATGTACATTCATTATATGAAAAGTTTGAAAGAATGCATTTGCCTTCGGGCAGTGACTCAGTCTCAGACTCAATATTTTACTCTAATTTCCATTAAAGGGACGATCTACGCATATTATATCTTATATTGCCATAATTTCACCAACCCATAGCCATGATTCAGAAAAACAAATGCGCAGACCTATGTGATGTCTTTCTGGCAAAGCCAGATTGAGTGGACAAATTATCCAACGCCACGACCCAAACAAGCTATATCCGGGTATGCTAACCCTTAATACTTATTATAGGATCCTGTATTAGCGAGTGTGCGGTGTTGATGATCAAACGGCAAGGTCACACTTTTCACCTCGTGCGCTCTCCCATTTATTAAAAATATACAGCATGGACACGGGACGAAACACAGCGTAAAGAAATGTAGAGATGTTAGAAGTAAAACGGCGGAAGAGCAAATTGAACACGTGTCAATTGTAAATACATAAAACGTAATAAGATTTCGTTAAAACGTAATAGGATTTCGTTAAAACGAAATAAGATGTAAAAAAACGAAATAACATTTCGTAGAAACGAAATAACATATCGTTAAAACGTAATAAGAGTTCGTGATAAATAAATGTTATTTCGTTTTTACGAAATGTATTCCGTACAAACGATAGACTTCGTAAAAACCAAATATTATTTCGTAATTACGAAATACGTTTCGTAAAAACGAAATAACATTTCGAAATTACGAAATAACATTTCGAAATAAAATTTCGTTTCTACGAAATGTATTTCGTTTTACATATTTAATTAAGTAATTATTACGAAACAAACAAAATGCATCACATGTCACTTCACGGGCACCGTACAAATGGTTATTTCTTGTGCTAAAAACGACAATCTTTAGTCAGGTTGATCGTAGAAATTGTGTTTTTTGTGGTGATTTAAGAGTGAATGAGGCGGTAGTACTGACTTGAAAACCCAGAAAAACACGCATCCATGCTAAAAATTGAGGTATCAAAAGTCACGGAAATGTTTAGAATTAACTAATATAAGCACGGCGGCTTGTTTAATCCTTACCCCGCTATATTTCTAAACTGGACTTGTCCATCTTTTAATCTAAACAGTACCATTAATTGATTAAAGATGTGCAGGCTAATCATGATCTACACTGATAGCGAAGGCAGAATATATTGCCACTGTCTTGATGTAGAGGGTATTTGTTTTATTTGAGTGGATACGGAATATATCTGAACGAAAAGTGATACTATTTTTAACATTTTCACGAGCGCGTGGCGAAAGTGAAATTGTGAAAGTTATATCACTTAGAGTTGAGATATATTTCATATCCACTCAAAACAAACATATGTGTATGCAACACTGATAAAAGTAGTTCCGACAGACTAATATCACTCATACTGTGACTGATATGATAATTGTCTACATATTCTATTTCATCACTATATTTTATTGATAGAACTCAGTATTTCAATAGTAAGCATAAAACAACCAGTGTTAATACAGGTACGAAAATAAATATCAATTACCTATTAACATATACGCTCCGTTAAAAACGGATATAATCCACGATGTCGTGCTTTTGCTTCCATCAAAATACTCTAGTAAGTCCTTGAAAAGAATACCGAAGGAAAATGAAATGCCATCCAATATAACGCCAACCATAAAGGCAGAAAATGTCACAACCCATCCCCATCCGCCATCTGGTGCCTTGTCATACATTTTGATAAAAGCTGCTTCGATTTCAGTTTTATTCTAACTTTAAATTTACTTTACTATAATAAACTGATCAGAATTGCTTGTTATATATATATATTTTCTAGTATGGTCTAATCTGAAAAATGAACTGTTTGTTTACTCGTCCGATCGCTTGTTCTTTGTGATACAAGTATGCTTAGTAAAGAAAGAAATTGCTTAAACGTAAAAGGGTGACGCGTTGGTCAAGAAGTTAACGCTCTGGACTACCAAATTTGATGTCCCCGGTTCGAAACACGATCGGCGCACTGGAAATATCAGATTTCACCGTGCATCTAGAGATGAACTGGTAGTCTTGCGTGTATCGGTGCTATACACCGTATCTGCATTTGTCTCTCCGACCAGCGCCTGTCAAGGGTCTTGACAGTTGCACCTGAGGAGAAATTCTAGGGTCGGCCAGGACTATAAAAAAACGTTCACTGTATATCACGTATTGGGAAAAGGTGATTTTCTTTCACAGGAAAAGGTTTGATTTTGTTCGACACCCAGGAAACAAATGTTGTACTTTAAGCTGGCCTCATCTGACACACAAGGGCGATAAAAAGTTAAATTTTAATACACAAATATTTTATACTGTGTTCCGTTAGGGCCATCTTCTCTTCGCAATCGTTATTTTGCTATTACCAAACTTGTATGACCTGGTGTTTATTAATGATTTGCTTTGTTGTTTCTTTTTTCGTGAAACTACCGACTACAAACAAGTTATAACACCGGTCATAATGCAAAATACCTCCATCAAACAGTATGGGTTAGTAATTAGATATAACTACGCTTAAAGAGACACATACACAAAATATGAATGAATTAATGAATGATTAATTCAAAATGAATTAAATTTCAACTGAATGTTTTGATGGCTTTAAGTTTAATAACTTTTATCCGGATCTATAGTTCTCCAGTTAATCTCGTTCTTCGTCGTTTTCTATGGTGTTCCGCCTGGGAAATTATATTTCCCTGCAAGTTACGATGGTAAAGTTACGATAGCGGTGACGTTGCGATTTCGATGCAACATACGCAAAACTACGATGACAATACGCGACGCTATGATAGTCACACGCCGTCTTTTTTCATCGTAAAATCGAACATCGTCTTAAAATCTATGCGTATCGTCATTTAAACATTGCGCACCGCGATCGTTACTCTATATACCACCCCATGAACTATTAGAAAATAAGAAACATTGCTCCTGCGTCCGTTGTTGTGTCTTCTGTTTGTATCAGTGACTTTAATTCTTTGAGGCTAAAGTGAACTGGCATAGTGTGATTCGATAATATTGTATATACTATTGTTGCCGTTTCGCATTGTGGTGATGCTGTTAGTCGTGCTGTCCGATTGTCGACGACGGATATTTTTTAATGACTCAAACAGGATTCCGTATATTAAACCCACTTGTTAAAGAAAGACTTTTCGTAGAATGTCACACCAAACCCAAAAAGTCGAAATACTTAGAAAGGAGCTATTAAAAGGATACATAAAATCGGGTTACGCTTTATCAGGTGTATCACATATAGTATCTATGCTAAACAAATAAAAAATTAATGAAAGGCCAGAAATCCTATTTAATCTTGTTTTTATCACATTATCGATAACCTAATGTCTGATACAGGATCAAACTTGTGAGCTTTACCATATCATCATGACAGAGGGTGACTTCATAGTGTCGCGTTTATTGCACATGCACTTAGTTCGCTAAGGATCTTTATCTACGACTGCATTAATTTAGAATGTGTTTGTATTTTTTCCTTCACGGTGGTACATGTATATCATCGGAGATTTAGATATACTTCAGATTTGTTCCATATATTCTGGTCTTAAGATTACCTATTTCTGTATAAAATGTCCAAAAATGCATTGTCAGAGTTTTTAGTAGAATATAAAGTCGAGTTCGATAAAAATGACATTTATTATAACATAATGTATAACTCAATAAGGCGCTAATTTCAGTTATAAAATGAGTAAAATAAGCGTTCCGAAAAATGGTCCTATCAAGTCAGCAAATTTGATCATTTTTTAGGTTAAATTCGTAATGACAGATACACACTTTTTAATTAGAATATGTCTTTATAGTACATTTGGAGCCTTGAAGTTCCACAGGTGATGGAACTCAAACGCTTCATCTTCGTTATTCATAGCGGCTTGTGACTATATTCTTGACATATTGTCAACCATTATCCAGCTACGTTCCACATTGTTGAAGCATATATCATTTATATGATTGAAACAATGGAATTGTTAAGGCACTTGTAAAAGATCACGTCACATATACATGTACATTATATAAGAACTTAAAATTCAACTAAAGTAATTTTACAAAAATCAAATAAAAGAGAATGACATGATAATTTTAGATCAATCTGACTAAAGTTATTATATTATATTCTGAAATGAAGCGAAGCGTTTTTGAGGTGATGATTTTAATCAGATTGACACTTAGATAATTCTTTTGCAATTAATAAATTTTAAACTTTAATTAAACATTTGCAATCTGTATTAAACATGAATGCAATAAATGTCATATAATTTGACCTAGCATACCTTACAAAATAGTTGCCAATAAATTCACATCACATAAATAAAAAAAGATAAAAGTAAAGATTTTTGATAAAGATGACTTGAAAAGATTCAATGTACCTTGTTGAACTGTCAGTTAAAATCTTTATCAAGTACACCGAAATACTTAAGGTAGTCCCTAATGGGCACCAATTCAAATCATTATAGGCTTAATATTTTCTTAATCGTACTTCCTGGATTAAAAACAAATTTTAAAAAGAATTTACTGGAAAAAAAAGTTATAGGAATTGAATAACCCTACCCCCATTTTGGAATTAGTTATAAAGGACATCACACAAGAGAAAGAAAATACATGTATTTCATTTATTATTCAAAACTTTGGTACAGATTTGGTATCAGAGTAACAAAAACTATGTTTTCTTTCAGAAATACACACCATTTACTATATAATCAACAAGTTTTAAAAACTTGTAGGAAATAATCAGATAGTATTATAATTTTCATGTACTTTTTTGGCCATGTTCAATTTTGAACATCAAAAGTTTTTAGGAAAAATCAACATTTTCTAGAAATGGGGCAGACTTTTTGTATATTAAAAATTATCTATAACATTTTGGGAACAGCATGGCAAAAATTCACAATGTTTTACCGTCTCTAATTAAAATAATTTGATTTTGAAAATCTCCATCGATGATTTTAGACGTGTCTGCAAGTAATAAAATCTTCAAATAAGCTAATAGAATTTGTAAAAAATATTTAATTTCTTTTTAGTCTAAAAACAATATAAACATATGAAGAAAAGTGCAAAATAATGAAAACAAAGAAGAAAAAGTAAAAACAAAATTGGTTCTGGCTGGTTCGACCTACGCCCCCAAAACCTCAAAAGATCTTCAGTCCAATGCTTAACAACCTAGGCTAGCTCATTAAAATTGAAGAGTTTCAAGTGGAGGTTTTTATTAGGGGTGTACTACCTTAAATAATTCCCCTGTTTTCCTCTTTTGAAAACTTATCAATGACACAGCACATGATGGCAGTACAACTCTCACTTCTCCTTTTTTGTTTACCACCCTCACTTCTTTGTGAAGATATCCCCGGTACCACCTACGGTAGGTAGCATACTTTGAAAATAGCTTTATTATAAATTGAAAGGAAAGGTTAAACAATGACTTCACTAAATCAGTGAGACTTTGTGAACTGCGGACCTATTAGACATCTGTGGTCTCTGATTGGTTCAAAATGATTGGTAGCACTAAAGTTTTCTAGAATTAAAATCGAAAGTACAATGGTTGAGCATAACAAAAAAAAAAGTTTATGAATTTTCTGATTGATATTACGGTGTCCTATGGCTATCTGAAAATATTTAAATTTTTGGCAGAATGTAAACAAAAATACTACAGACTAGGGTGTGATGTCCTACTGGCGCAATTTTCGGCTATAATGTCACACATTATGCATATAAAAAAAGGGCATTTTTGGGTGTAACTAGGGTGGTTCTACATATTTATTGGGGGGAAATAATTCAACGAATGTTTTGGTATGCGGACCGTGCTTAAATGTTATACAGTAAGTCTATGGAAAAAGATTTAGTGTAGTCATACCGAAATGTGCCTATAATGCTGCTCACTTTCCGAAACAGCAACTGATTATAAATTGTTACCATACCTTTAACACAACTCAGAAACAACTCAATGCCCTAGCTAGCAAAACTGTGTGTTGATCCAAGTAGTTATTCTTATCTATCTATTTCCAAGTCTACACATACATATTACTGAAATTGGGATGCTCTCCATATTGTTGTCTATATTAGTAGTAGGCAGTCTTTTAAACACACACAGACTGGAATCCTGTGTGCATGGCTTGTGTCAGCTGCCTGTCATCTCTTCATTTAATTCTTCCATTTTTGTTTCAATGTAACAAAAGTCAATTCCAACAAAATTATATTAAAAATTTGAAATTGTTCTCCGATAGTGATCTTACAAGGAAGAATGTAATATCACGGACCTATCATTATTATAAAGTGAAAATGTTGGTCAATATATATGCATAGTTAATCATGATTTAGTGTTTAACATGTTTATTTGACAGTGCCAGTCTGAGATCTATATATTAACAGTCTTTTTAATGAATGAACAGCTAGAGAATTACTCCGCGATTAATGTTGTGACGAAGCGCAGTTTTTTTAATTGTGTGTGTAATTAGATTTTATCGTTGGTACCGGTAAATCCATATGACCAACGCCCCTAAAAGATTTTAGTTATTTTAGGGGGCGGGGTGGGGGCTAGTGCAAGATTCAGAACCGCCTGGTTATGTAACAGACCCGGTGTATAGCACCGATACATGGGACCTTGGTTTTTAGGTCCAATCCGCAAGACCATTAGTTATGTTAGTGGAGGAGCGGGGGAACAAACCTGCGATCCCTGGCCCATGATTACAGGTCCTGTGCGTTACCACTGGACCACTGATCTACTCCAATCTTGTTAATCTAACAGTTGTTTCAATTTATAAATTGATGTTTTCAATTTCATTGGATGATTAAGACAGATATGACTTCTTAAATACTTTAATCTGAAATAAACCTTGAATCTATTTTGTTGCTTTGTCAGTAATAATGATAGAAAACAATGCGGTCATTATTATGGGGTTCTCGACGGATAATAAGACATATTTTGATTCAAATATGTCTGCATATTTTGTCAAGAAAACATAAAAAAGTGAACTCCAAAATACTGACATTTTCACTCGTGGCGTAAATTACTGACATTTTCATTCGTGGTTGAAATGTCAGTTTGTTTGGTGTTCACTTGTGAAACAAAATCGATATTTCACTGAAACAAACAAACATCCTTTACATACTCGTTGTTAGTCACGCCTCATTTACCAGAACTGTTCTATATTCGCCGCTTTTTTAGTTTTTTTAAAACAAAACCACAGGTACAAGAAGTGTGTGACACAGTCAATATTTGCGTAAAGTTGTGATATGTAGAGTGTATATAATGAAGATTTGCGGGTTAAAATTTACAGAAAGTGTTTGGAACACGAAGAAAAGTATGTGTATTATGTTGAAATCTCAGTGATTCGACAAAATGACTACCCAGGTCTTTTTAACTTTGTTCATAATGCATAGAAAAATAATTGTACATGTACTGTGGTTTATTTAGAATTTCTACATACCAACTTTCATTTTTTATTAAAAGTAACTGATTTCTGTGTTTTTTAAAGTATATTTGAATTTTTGCTTTCGTTAGTATTGGACCTTTAAGTCTAACTTTGCATGATACAGAACATCCCAGATTTAAATATACACACATACTGTCATGCAAACCTTTATAATATAAATATAAAAATAGTATATTATACATATGTACAGAAATATGAGAGAATATAGGACAAGACATGTAGATAAAACACGTTTTCTCAACGATAGTATTAACATAGTAAAAACTTTATATGTACTTACCACTTAAAGATGACCCTGAAATAAGAGAGAGAGAGAGAGAGAGAGAGAGAGAGAGAGAGAGAGAGAGAGAGAGATTAAATACTGAGCACAATTTAGAAATTTACAAAATCAATTATCAGATATAAAGAAATAAAGAATACTAGTTAGATATTATTAAAACAAGTGTAAACATTCTTACATAATAAAAGCCGTTTTTTTCTCCTGTAAAGTTTTGGCACATAAACAGGTTTAATATCACATGGCTAATAGACACAAAGATATAAAAAAATCACAATGGTTACAACCTTATCATTTGTATAGGAAATTGTTTCTGTTTTCAATAAAACATTAATTTTATGAATGTAAGAAATGAATTCCCATCTTTGCTTTGAAAACTTGTTTTTGAAATAAACCTAAGCGATGGATTAAAAAAAGAATGATAATATTTAATCGCCGTTGTGGCATTGTTTTCTTTTTCTCTTTCATTTCTAAAATAATTCAACATAATAGTAGCACAAATTAAATGTCTTATGTATTTAATAAAACACTTATTATCAAATCTAACCGCTTTGATATACCGGTGTCTGCTGTTGTTGTGTTGTGACCTTCTCAGAGCGTATCCAACCAGACGAAGTCCTAGTCTGCTGTAACCCTTTTGCAAAGAAGCGACTGTACACCATGTGAGAAGTATGCAAAGTGCTTGCTAGCGTTGAACCAGACTAACCTAGCCATGAGAACAGTCTTTTGATATTTTAAATTGTTTGAAAGGTTACCCTTTCATAAAGAACAAATATGCTATGACGCACAACTGATTTTTTAGAATGTGAATTTCGTGTAGAAATTAGAGTTCTAATTTAGATTTGCCTTCTTTTTTCACGTGCTTTAGATGACATAGTAATAGGGTGTATAAGAAACAAACTGCTTTTTTAAAAGAATGGATTGCTTTGAAAAATATTGAGTTTTTACAAATGTAATTATAT
The DNA here is from genome assembly GCA_022818135.1 of Saxidomus purpurata. Taxonomy (NCBI): domain Eukaryota; kingdom Metazoa; phylum Mollusca; class Bivalvia; order Venerida; family Veneridae; genus Saxidomus; species Saxidomus purpurata. The sequence goes on along the minus strand of JAFMSR010000001.1, from coordinate 26,583,457 downwards.
ATTTATTTTTGATGTTAATTATTTTTTGTATTGCTTTATATCATTGATTGATTGTTTCTTTGGTTGCTTTTTACCTAGGTCAACGTCGAAAAGGCGTAAGATCAATGTACTATTTTCACTCAAGACCGTCGACCAATCTACATGTCCCTGTGGTTTGGTGTAATTATTTGAGTAATGGGAATTCTGTTTCACGTACAAACTCACGAGAATCTCGTGCAGACAGAATCTACATAAACTCACTAACTACAAAGAATACTTACAGTGAAAATGTTATTTCGTACACGGTGAGACTCTTTTTGTTGTATTTTATCATTTATTTTAAATATATTCAAGAAGACTTCAAGTATTTTACCTTCTTCTTGACATTGATGAATCCAAATATTTAGACTTCACAAGTTCACTGTTGGACAGTTGAAGTTTTGTGTAAAGCATAACTATAATTTGAAAAATAACTACGAAGGGTAAACTATCGTTTTTTTTGTAAACAAAATCGTAAACCAATGTTTAAGAGTTGTAAAAGAAGGCAATACAGTGCAACTTCTCAGTAGCGTACACCGTTTGGAAAACGGAAATGTGTTTGTTCTAAACATGTAAAGATGTGTTGTTCTAGAAAGGTCGATTCTTTATGGACTTAACACAAAGGGAATGAAAAAATGTGTATAAGCAGCTAAGAAGTGAATTCATCTTTGGGTTGTCTGCTGAATGCAGGTGTGACAGCGTACATGGAATCAAAGGCCACATCTGACTAAAGACCATCCTTCGAATAAGAAAGAGAAAACTGTGTAGTATACAGCTACTCGGGATACACCTATGAATTCTAGAGACCACCTGTCAATAAAAACAATACAAAGCTTCTTTTCGGTCAGCAGTTTTTGTTCACGGGTTTATTAGTAATTGTTTAATCTATACATGAATTTAAGTATTTTTTATTATATCTGATTTTTAGTGTTACTGTGCTCGGGGCGGCATGTCTTGTCGGTATGATGTTTCTGTGTGTGCGAGGTGATCATTACACATTAGACTACTGTAAGTGTCAAACTTCTTTTTCTTACTTTATTTCCCATCACATTTTGACTTGCGTAAATGACGAACAGTTTACCTAATAGCCCATTCTGCCTGGAATAACAGACCCACCGCCGTGATCAATACCATCGAACCTCTGTTTGTTTCACTGATCATCTCTTACGGAGAATTGAAGTCTAGTACTAGCATTTCTCATGAAAAATAGTTCGGTAAATTGCCCGATTCTGTTATGTGTTGGGCTGAACCTCATGACTGTCCGTTCATGTAGGCCTTAAAATGGTAGAAACCCATTTTACAGGCAGGGCAGACAAATAAAAAAGAGAGCAGATCAGCCTCGGGGCATGGAGAACTGGGCATATCATCAAGTGACAATTCATGGAAACCTTATAAAATTCTGTAAACAAAGGTAAAGCAACTATGAAGAAATGTTCTCTTTAATTTTAGCATGTCTACCAAATGACGACATTGAAGTGGTAAACCCCGATGTTGGCATCTTGCTGTCAGCTACTGCCGGCACAATAGAGCATGTATGTAACGTATCCGTGTCCGCGGACACGACTCTCTTCACGATAACCGGCTGTCACAAGGTAAGTCGAACGATTTGGTCAATGATTGGTCATAGTCAGTACGTGACCTATATTGATTTTTTGGGACCGTTGATAAAGGTCATGGGCACAGGGACAGTCTGGTGAAAAACAGTTTTCGCTCAATGACCCGAAAACGCTTTTTGCAAGGACCTTTAATCTTGCTGGTACTTTAACTTTACGTAAGTTTAACTGAGGCTGCTTTATTAAACAAGCTGAATGCTTCCAAAAGTTCCTTCTAAGTCCCGTCTTGCAGTGAGAGAAGCAGAACGCTTAAAATAAAAAAAAATTGACCAGGATAAAATACTACCAAACAAACTAGATGTCTGCTCTATCTAAGACAAAAAAAGAATTGTAACCCAAACATAATGCAAGAACGACGCCCTTTTCCCGGAATTAAATCACATGCACGAATTGCAAAATATAAAGAAATGCAGTTTTTAATTATCTTTAATAACTATTTAACCTCACTTAACCTTTCTGTATTTCTAGTATTGTTTTGTCACGTCACGTCAACAAATATCAACTTACCTTTGCGCCGGGAAAAATGAATATTCATAGCCAAGATGCGGACAATCGATAATGTGTTGCCTTTGGCATCTACCATTATAACTTATTCCCTTATGCGGCACAGTGGTTACCCCCAACTATTTCTGTTCTTTCTACATGTATTATCTTATAAATCGCATGAATCTCTTTATTACGGAGATTGTGACATCACTATATCCGGCAAAATGTCGGCAAACATTATCATCCCCTTTCAAGTCCCTACTTGTGTATGTGGATGCGGGGGTATATATTCGTCTGTGAGAATGTCGGAGTGCAACATTTTGTGTTGCACGTAACTCCAAACGTGTATGACACAGAGTCAGAACATCTTACAGTAATCAGGTAGCCAGGATGCAAAGCTGCTTTCCCCAGTAAAGACAAAGATATTTCGTATGAATTAGTAAAAACCTGAACTTTTTAGTTTATGTCGCGCGAAACTCGAAAAAGCAAATAACATAGAGCAATTTCGGTAAAGATGTAACGCTCTGGACCTGAGATATTGTTTGTGTCTGCGACCAATAAAGGCGGTGTCACGTGATACACCTGAAAATTAACACAGTTCTAGTTTATTTCAAATTTCGATAATATCAGTATTTACACTACGATTGTAACATTAATTAACAAATTTTGAGTTGAGTCATATTGAAGTTGCTTTATCCTTCCAAAAAACTGTGTATAATTAGAATATTTTTATTTCACCATCTCACAGAATGAAAATATACATTTCACACTGAGTACACGACAAGGTGAGAATGCCACTGGTGACGGTATAATCGGCGGCAGCTATTCAGAAACATACGTCTTACTGTGTTTAGAACTAGGGGAAGAAGGCCTTATCTTTAATGCCAGCGTAGGCATTGATGTCCACTTGTACGTATTCAGTGTTTCGTTTTCAAGATATCTGTGTGAAAATTACCAATTCTTGCTCTTTTTGAAATTCAACATAGGTGTGAGATTGCTGCATCGTGTGCCTAATATTATTGTAACTTTGGAAATTTTTGCACGACAAAAATTTCGCGATTTGTGAGCAGAAAGACTTATTCGCCAATTTTGAATTCGCGAATGGAGAATTCTCTTGTTAACTCTCTATGAATGAAATCTTTCGAGACATTTTTCAATAATCTAAGTGGGAAATTAGCGAAATTTAAATCCTCATGATTAATACTCAATTTACAGCAATTAGACGTATGCCTGGGTAGTCTACGTATATAAAACACCCTTGGTTATGGGTAACGGGTAAAGGGTACATTTTTGACGCATGAAAGTCGTCTTATGTGCCTGTAGATTTATGATTTTAACATTATGGCATATTTTCCGAAAGTTTCTTCATAAATTTTCTTACCAACTGAGTTAAAGTTACAGTTTTTTTTATACATTCACCAACAGAGTATCGGACGGACTGTACATGGTGTAGCAAAACATTTAGTGATAGCGTTTTTAAACCATGTTCATAGGATTTAATCTTCGGGAAAGAAAGATGCAGTAAAACTACTTTAATTTAAACAGTTTGAAATTATACAATTTGAATGGGAAAAAGGGGTAGGGCGATTTTCGGCAATAATGTCTAGAGATCAAACGCGCTAGATCACCGAAGTATAAGTTGGAGTTTATTAAGTCAAATTTTAACAAGAAACCCCAAGGGACCGAGCGGTAGCGAGCGACCGGGGTTTCTTAATTGTTAAAATTCGACTTAATAAACTCCAACTTAATGTGCTTTCTATTAAGAGCAAACTCTAAATAAATTAAGTGATTTCAGTAGTTAGTTTTAATAAAAAAGAGAAAGACGTTTATTTGAAAATCTGAGAGATTCGATTGGTGGGCAAATGGGGTCAAACACTAAACGATGTTGTGTTTCAATTGTTTAAATAACTACATTTCAATTATACTTCAACATCTTTTTAATTATTTCTTGTAACGAAATGATAATTCACACATACATTCACAGGCAAATGGCCGATACAAATGGGACAAATGCGACCACGCACGCCCCCCATTACTCCGAACAACCTGTTACCCCTACCTTTACTGTTGACACGAGCATTTGGAACAGTGATGAAACACAGCAGGTCACAAGTGCAATCGTTGGCGATTTACTGAAGTGGAAGGTAGATGGCCCATGTGAGTATGACTTATAGCTGCCCTGGGGAGGTATGTAGTTACAGATACGTCCGTCCGTCCGTCCGTCCGTTCTTCCGTTCTTATTTGGTTGTTCGAAGAATAACTTAAAAACTACACACGGGACTTGTAACGTTAGATATGAACTTCTGTACTATTACAACAAGAATTGCAATTGCAAATGAATCATTACTCAACTTTGTCACATTTGTATCAGCTCGTCTGATATTTCGGGGAAAAATGGCGAGCTCTTGTCGTCACTTGATTGCCGTCGTCGGCGTTAAAAAGCTGGCTTAAGTTTTTCGTTTAGGTCACTTGCATAGAAACTATCAAAACTATCACTTTGAAACTGGATAACTTGTTCATCCAATACTCTTTCTCTTATTGTATGCTAAAGATGCTAAATGTGGCCTGTTTTAGCTCGACTTTTCGAGGAAAAGAGGTATCCTACTCACCTCGGCGTCGGCACCCGCGTTAGTGTCACACCTTGGCTAAGTGTTTCGTACCACCCCACTTTATTTCGAAACCATTAGAGGTATTGCTTTGAAACTAACCATACTCGTTTACCATCATGACCTACAAAATGTACATCAACAGACAAGAGTACATAACTCTGTCAAGGTTTTTGACAGAATTATGCCCCTTTTTACTTTGAAAAATTGAATATGATAAAATTCCACTTATTGCCTTAACCCTTTGAGATATTGCTTTGAAACTTTGAATACTTGTTAACTTCATTACCCCCATCTGTAGGCAAAAGAAAGTAACTCTGTTAAGGATTTGTATTAAAAATTAAGGCTCTTTAGCGACTTAGAATCTTGGTTAAGTTTTTCGTACCAGTCCACTTTTTGACTAAACTGTTCAAGATATTAATTTGGAATTTGGAATACTTGTTTACCATCATTATCCCCAAACATGGACAGAAGGTAATTCTGTCAAGGATTTCATTTGAATTATGGCCATTTTTGACTTAGAAACTCATTTAAATTTTCATTCTTGTCCACTTGTTGACTTAACCATTTGAGATATTACTTTGAAAGTTGGAGTACTTATGTACCATCAGGAGACCTATATGTAAGCAAGAGAAAATAAGTCTGTGTAAATGTTTCTTGATTTGTACTTAGAAATTCCTAGTTAAAGTCTTGTGTGCCCTTAACTGTCAAAGTTGTGTTTTATTGGCAAGCACTTAAAAAGTGGAGCGCGCTGTCCAACTGACAGCTCTTTTTTATTTTATTTTGATGAATAAGTGTCGATTTTGAGAATTAGACATAGCTTTTTCATATTTTGTTAGATTGATTTCAAATTGTTCACAAACAATTAATGGATAACGGTTTTTCTTTTTTTTCTATTATTTTATGCAAGAGGCATTAACCATTTATCAACAGCACGGAACATATTATATACAATAATGGAGGACATTGTGAGAAAAACATTTGTCTTATTCAAACATACGTCACTTAAATGAGCTGTTTCATTTTTCTCGCCGGATGAACAACCATGAAAGAACAGTTCTTCCACAAAGTAATAAAGCAAGCGTATGTATGTTACGAAATAAGAGAAAAAATCACTTGTAATAAACAGTAACTCCATTTAAGTTGTCAATCTTGATGTCTCCCTCGAGTGGCTGTTTAAGGCAGGTTAGACTGTATCTTCTATTCCAGACGAGTATGATCTCCTGCCATTTACGTGTACAGTTAATCCAGGCTCCGTCTACGGCACACCACCAATGGTAACCGTCATCGAAAACGGGTAAGAACATGTTGTTTTCTACAGGTCCGGGTCAAAATCCAGAATAGTGTTTTTAAATTAAAATTTTAAAATACAATTAACAGGATTAATATATTTCATATACTGAAATACATTTGTATTTTTTGTTAAATATGTATTTTTTTTATAATATATATAAAACATTTTGACGATTTGGAAACAATTTTGAGCCTAAGCTACGGTATCACATCGTAAATTTCACAGTCATGGAATCGTACAGTTAATGTCGTACTGAATGGTACTGAACGGTTAGAAAGTCTTCAAGGCTGTGAAGTGTTTTCAAATTTCGGGCTGTACCGCATATTTACATGAGAACCCCACGTTTGCCGGTAAATTTGGGTAACTTTGAAACCCCACGTCAATTTACGAAATTGAAGGTTCAGTTCGTTTAAAACGTCTATGGTAACTTTTACTTTAGCTGCAGTGTAATTGATATGGTCACAGACTTTGAAGCATCGAGCGGAAACCCAGTCGAAAGGGGTTCTCTAGTCAGTGACCTGTACGCTTTCAAGTTCACGATGGCAGATGACCTGACAATCGCATGCAGTGTGAAGATATGTACCAGAGGGAATACAACCTGCACAGCGGTATTTTAATATTTTTTATGGTATTCCGTTTAGTTTCGACCTTTTAAAAGTTCTGAAAATGTCACTTTGTCAGGTTTTGACGGTGAGCGTTATTTTTCATATGGGTGTCCATAGGAATTTACTGACTGAATAGTGATCCATGCGCGTTAAAGTTGCTCGCTCTCAGTTACCGTTGAAAGAAATATTTTTTAAAAAAACTTGACATATTAATACATAAATATAAAACTAAAGGCTAGAATCAAAATATAGGCACAAATCAAGGTAGGAATTTGCAGAAATCGATTAAAAATATTGGTTACACGGCACCGCTACAGTATATGTTTATATTGGAATTTCAAAAGCGTTTGTAATGCAAAATTTTATTATTTGGTAGCGTATTATTTGAAATTTAGAGATATACGTGACAGAAATTTATACTGGAGCCTTTTTATATAACGATATGTTCTAAAATACGTTATTTTCATACAGTTAGATAAGAAGAACTTTATTTTTTTACCAAACTCTGAGAGTGAGCAGCTTTAAGTCTGCAAGAGTACGCTGATGGATCACGATCTCCGCTGTGATAAAGATGGGTTCACTTGCGGCCAGTTTCATAATTAGCCACATTGTACCCAATCATTTTGGAGTTAGAAAATTGGTTTGCAGAGTGCCATGTTTAGGGAGGAAGGACAAAAAGTAGAATAATCCTGTACCATCATTCAATCCCTTACCATTATCAGTTAATCGCCAATGCCAGTGGTACAGAATGATACGGTTTTTTTCTTTACATCTTGCAATCTTCATTTCACGGTGCTATTTTTGAGACATATTTTACAAATGCTTAATTTGTGTGATGTGTAGTGTTTTTTTTTACAAAGTACGAAAAAAACAACCACAAACCCATTTTTGGCCTAGGGACTGAAAGTCTCCAAGGCCTAAGTTAGTATACCACATTTCAAACCCTGCAAGAATTTTAACCGTGCTATGTACGAATAACAACTGTAAACATGCGCTATGCGAAAGTAGTGCAAGACAGACAAGATCAATCTTCTGTTTGAATGCCGCATATGATAAGAACATGTTACAAATAAAAATAGTACATAAAACTTCAAACGACTGCAGGAAGGTATATAGCTTACGGGCTGCATTACACATTTTTTTCTGTTTTAGAAATTAATGCGCTGTTAGCTGATTACGGAAGATAATCATATGCATATCACGGAAAAGTAGGATATTTACGGAAATTTACGAAAACGTACGAAGCTCGATATAAGAGTTTGTAGTTTGATTTTCAAATTTCCGATGTTATTTCATTGACAACTTTGTTATTTACGAACGATTACATATATATTTACCTAAAAATTTACGTACATTCCCGAGAAGGAACTAACGTGATCAAAATCACCCGCCATTTATCGAGGACGCTGCATGTCGAGGCCCAGTGAACGGTTTCACTGATTACAACTACAAGGTAACCCAGAATCATTTTTGGTTTTCTCTGTTATACACATTGTACAGTACTGTATTTATATTTCATTGCTGGTATTGCTTTGTTTATTTCTGTTTCAAGGTATTGTCATTGGTACACAATAATTTTCGATCCACATCATCAGATCATATCGCTTGAAGTTGTACAAAGCGCAGATCGAATTATTTGTACTGGCTTAAACATTTTATAATGTTGACTATGTGATTATTTTTCATTTAACGTACATTTCATAATAAAACAAACTTCCCTGTCACCCATATATTTGTGAATCATTCATTCTGTGTCATATATTGAATTTCGTCCTCTGCACATTTCGACCCGCGCTTTAGGTAAGATTCAACGCAGAACGCGTAGGTCAAAAGTTGTTTTTCGGGGAGTTAATCTATAGCCCCCAGGCCTTCAGCGCTCACAGAGCTTTGATTTATTATCGTAGTAATTAAGATTCTTTGACCTTTCGTTTCTGTTATCTTCCTGCCGCATTTAACGCATCAGCGTCATTTCTGACGTCACATGAATCAATCATAATCCTCGTTAGTATTTTAGACAAGTACACGATTGTCTATGATATTCAGATATCACCGGATTAATTATTTAAAGTGTGGGCGAGGACGATAGACCTACAATTATGATCACAAGCCTTCGCTTTTAGCTCATAAAGGGGACTTCTTCAGGTTGTTTCCCTGTTAGCGTTGGTTTCAAATCTGATGACAATTGTCATTGGAATAACCAGGAACGTAGAATCAACTCTACGTTCCTGGAATAACTTATACAAGGAATACAAAATAATACATGGAAGGGAAGTAACCGTTGCGTGTAGTAGAATGATATTACTGTCTTCTTACTTGTCTCCCTTCTCACAGAGCTGTAGCGGGAGAAAACGTCGGGCACTAAAGAGACACGTGCCAGATGATGTGGCTGGGGTACGTGCAAATGTCGTCAGTCATTTAACGATACGAGAATCTGGGGCCGTAATGCAAGGTGAGTGACCTGAACTCCTTAAGTATACAGAGTCGGTTGTCGTTAAGTTTCAAGTCCACAGAAACAGTCGGAAACTCTGGACTTAAAAGGAATTCAAAGTTAACAGTTTTTTGAAAATACACTTGCGGACCAGTAGATGACTTTGAGATAAAAAGGTATTTGAGTTAACTTATGACGATAAAAACAAGAGCCCGGCAGGCAAATAAATCTATCTTACATATTGATATTGTGTTTGATGATTGCAAATCCTACCTTTGAAAAGCGCGTGCAAAAGAAATAGACTGTTAACGATATCTGACTATAAGAACGCAGACAATAACTTCAGAGGTAATTTGCCCGGTACTCAAATCGTCGTACTAACAAGTTATTTCATGCACTTTGTGCCTTTCAGTTACTAAGTAGCTTACAGTGATCTTGAAATTGTCCATACCATAAAAAATATGCGGAAATAACTTACAAACATAAATGACACTTGTTGGCGTTTCTTTAGTGTTTGTCAGTCAGTCTTTGATATGCACATAGGTCCAATACACAACATAGTCTGTAACATTTGTATATCAAATCCATGCTTCTCTCAAACTCAACTGTTTATTCAGCTTCTCTATTTTTAGTAAGTTTAGACTGTGGAATTTGTAATCGAAATTAACGAATTTCTTTTTCTACGGACGTCTCTGACTGGTTACACGGACGACTTCTTAAGAAAAGCTAACTGTATTTTATAAAAAATCTTTAATTTTTAAGGTCTTCTAATTAGAACATGTACAATTCTTTGACATTCAATATTTCTTGCAGATCGGATCGGCATTTCCGGTGGTTTTACTCATATTGGATAAAGACAACTGTTGTAAATTACTTGTGACGTAACGTTATAATCACTGTGAGGTCACTTTTCCCAAAACACTAAAGTCAACATAATAATGAATATCGTTTGTTTTTAGATGTTAATGCATCATTTCGATACGTTTGTATTTAGAAATATACTTTAAAGTGCAAGACGATATGCAAGTAAATGTTCTATCATCAGATGACAGAACCTCGTTCCCACCAAAACAGCTACATTGTACCTACGGTGACGGATATTTCTAAATATTTTTCTGAACCTGGTGCTCATGACAGAAACTATAATCTTTATGTAATGACAAACCACTGGTCCCACAATGGCGTAATTTCTCCAGTTTTAAAGATTACTAATACCCTCTCTATACCAATTACGACAGTCACAAACTGATATTACTTGTCGAAGACAGTTTTACCCTTTCTGTCGTCCCTAAGGATTGTGGAATGTGTGCAAGAGCAGACGCTTTGATCTTTGATAGTTACGTATTTAGAATAATCAGATTTTACCGAGCAATAGTTTTTCATCTTGAATTGCGTGCACCGTGACTGCTTGTAAATGATAAATGCAGAGGTATTTTCGTGTTTTGAGCAACTTGTATTATCTGATCGTTAAATTGTAACATTTATTGCGACACAGAAGCAAACTAAATTGAAAAAATAAAATGTTTAATTTGTAAGTTTAATTTAAGTTGTAAGATCTTGTTTTTCAGTAGAGAATAGAAAATTAAGTGTAAAGCAAAACCGTATATTTCAACAACTGATTTCACGTTTCAATTTGACAAAAGATTTGGCGCTTATAAAGTTAGTCATTAAGAAAATCTACAAGTATAGTTAAAATACACGAAAACAGTGTGCTTGTAAATCTGCACTTCAAACACTACACTTAAAACACAAAAATGTTATCCACTTTGAAAAAATATGGCTTTTATATTATCTTTGCTCAATTTCTCCGGTAATCTTAACCTAGTTTAAGATATTGCGTGATATAAAATGTTTCCTTTTCCCGCCTTTTTATTTAATTATCGGGCTGCATCCTCTCATAAAAATGTTATGAAATCGTAAACGTGACATCAAGAAAAACTAAGAGATAATGCGACTGAGGCAGTTTTTTGTCTGGATTATTTGCAGGAACAAGATATTTCGAACTCCAAGTATATGACCCAAATACATAATTGAAAAAAAAGTAGAACGTCGCCCAGTTCTTGTTATATTCAAGGGGGGGGAGGGTTGAGGGGTGAACCTGTCAGTTCAGCGAATTATTTCAGCACGACAATGTAAGCAATGTGTCTCTCAGACTTTTAATTTATGCCAACACAAAGTGCTCTCCGTCGGGTCCTGTAGTAAAGTAAATTCAAGAGATCGAAATGTTTCATGACTGTTTTTACATACTCTGATGATTTCATTCAGACATTTTAGAAATATGTCTCCGACCCTTTCAGAGTGCATTTATTTGTTAATATTTTATACCATGTTTCATATGTTTCTTTCATGGTGACACTAGCGTAAGGCCATGCACAGCGGGACATAGGTGTTTGCTTAAATAGCATGCAAGGTTTTTAGACTTTGAATATTATTTTAGTTCATCGGTGAAGAAATATTGTAATTTATCGCACAAAATAATTCCAGTGTCTATCTTGATAATCTATCCTGGTAGAATAAATTTAGCTCAGTAATCTCTAACCCAATAACAAGTTCATAAATAGTAAAATATTCTTTAAAGATGCCGTGATATATTTTTAATGTACAGATGGAATACGTGAATAGACTAGTTATTCAAACTAACATAATGTTCCCCTTATTTTAAGGATTGAAGTACAGACAAGTACACCATTTTTTTCTTGCTTCACGCGTTGAAGTAGAATTGAACCATTTAGGCTAATGTACTAACGTATTCTTTCTTCTGTCTTTCAGGTTTGTCATGCACACTGCTGATTTCAACATGCGTCATCGCATTAGGTCAAAACCTGCTTTATCTGAAGATTTGATCGACTGCTCAAACAGATAATGAACCCCTGAAGTTTTGTTTTGTTTTAAGACGGTACCTTAGACCAGTGTTCATTGATGTCTGATAAAAGAATAAAACATAAAGCAAAGCATTGTTTTAATGGTTTATTGTGTTTGTATCGGCTGACATATTATCAAACAATACCTACTACATTTTGCAACATCATGCATCATTGATACTTTGCTGTCATGCCACAACGTCTTATTCAATTATTAAAACTGCCTGTAAGATTGTAATATATATGAAAACCGCACCAGTGTTTGACACACTCCGTACTAAAAAGAAATATGCTTTTGCAAAATATTTAGCTACTATTAGATAGTCCGTTGTAATTCAAACAAGACGTTTCGTTCATATTTATACAGTCTGTGAAAATGAATTAATGGGAACAAAATAACATTGCGGTAAACTCCATATATACCTCCATAGCTCCCGACATATACCGAGCGCCTTGGTTCTATTTAAATATGTTCCTTAAATTTGGAATTTCGCAATGTCCAGATTCGTTATATACGGACTTTATTGTATTCAGTCTTTATGTTATTTTGTCTTTTTACAGTCTTTCAAAATGTTGGAGTAAAAGTTATGTATTTAGTAAACTTCTGCAGAGTTTCATCTAATCCGTTTGGCAAATGTTGATACATATTCACACGATTTCTGAGGCAAATATACTCAAAAGCAAAAGAAACGCAACATTTTCATTTTGAAATTCTTATTATTTACAGAAAAGTGTCACCGTATTCATTAAACGTGTACACTAGGTTAAAAAAATTAATTCCCCTACTATCTACCATAAGATTATTCATTCAGAAATACTTATTGTTTCTTTTATGTTTCTGTCACAGTCTATGAGAATTCCTTTTAAAATGATCTTTTTTACTGAGACTAATTTGCTCAAACTTCTTGACTGTATCGGCACCGAGCTATAGTACAACAGTGAGGCTTGACTCACGCGTGCTCCTCTGTATTTATCGTTCAACATAAATGAGCTAAGGGAAAGACGACTCTAACTTGAAGTTGTTGACACACAGAACTCGACAGCACAATGTACCCGACTTTTTTTTAGTTCACAAATGGTTAACATGTGCAAAAACGTTATTTGTTCTGCATTTTTGCCTCTTATGGCCCGAGAGAGATACTAGGTTAGAAGAGTCTCAAGAAGTTTTGTTTCCGTTTTATCTCTATAGGCCAACGCCGAGACCCAGACACACAGTTAAGAGAGGAAAGGCCATCCCCCTTTGCCTTGAGATGAAGTCCTTTTGCCATCTCGGTCGAGGTTGAATTTTATTTCCGACTGGAATTTTACATTTGCATGGTGCGACCGATCCACAAAACCGTTCATCCAATGGTTATTTCTTTGGGGAGACATTATGCGTCGGTTCCTGCCTTGACGTCGTGGCCCCTGTTCTAGCTGATTCAGACGGTGTTCGAGCCGTAAAAGTCTCTGTTCGCCAACCTTTTGTTGCTCCTCCAGAGAATCAATCTGATCTCGTTGTCTTTCTTTCTCCTCTACCAAGGTAGAAATTTGCTCCTGTTGTATATTGCGTTCAACGATACCTACAATATAAACAGACTAATAAATTTCGATATGTTCAATACGTACTGCCAACCAATAATTGGAGCTGTCTGAAGCCAGGGGCAGTCTGGCATTATAGAATATTATCGGACTCCAAAATTGCACTTCATTTAAACGCCCTGTCAATATTATCATCTTGCAAGAAGAAACCAATCCATTAATAGCTTTATTATGGGCTGGCACGGGAAACAAAGCACAGAAGATGCACGCATGTTTCCAAGTATGCCGTTAAATCGTCGTAAATAAGTGAAGGACAGTTTTGATGTATAAAATTATGTACGACAGAAGCGAATTTAATAGATTGCAACTTTAAGATCAGCTCTTCGCTACAAACAATGATATAACGTATTTTAAGGAGACCAGTTAACACTTCTTTCAGGATGTGAAGTTCTCCAAATGGACATATGTGTAGTGTTTCTTCCATACACATTGCACTTGGATATGAGTTTTAAATATACAATGTACAAATTAAAACATTATGCATGACTCCACTTGAATATGTGTAGGAAAGAAAACGCTATAGACTGACTTGAAATCAAGTGTATTTGATTAAAATATCTTAAAACTATACCTTCATCTTGCAGTTCCTCTAACTTATCTATCTTTTGTCTCTGCTCTTCATTCTCCTCTTCAATTTCTTTCAGTTTCAACAGCTGTGTGTTTAACTCTTCTTCTTTCTCTTGCAGTGCCTTCTTGTGTTCATCAAGTCTACGTTCCATATCATGAAGCTCGCTTGCTTTAACATTCAGCTCTTCTCGCTTTGCTTTTGTGGTGTCCCCGTTTTCTTTCAGTTTCTTATTATCAAGTTGTAGTTGAATTATTTTCTGCTGAAAGGTGTTCAGTTTTTCAATGAGTGATTTGTTTGTTTTTCTCAAACGTTCGTTTTCATCCTTCACCTTCCGCAGTTCTTCTTCCGACGTCGGAAGGCTGCTTGTCTGTTTAGCAATTTTCTTAAAAAGGTCTGCTATAGTTGGTGCCATTCTGACAAGCTCCTGCTCAAGAACGTGCATATCTACAGGTGTATCACTGTCCGATTTATCCATTGTTGCAGTTACAGTTTTGCTTTGTTGCTGTGCATTCGGAGTCTTAATTGCAGCACTAGGAGGGTTCGTGTTGGTTGTAGCTTTGTTTACCTGCGGAGTAGCAACAGTTGGATTATCAGTTGAAGTAGAGCTAAATGACTGCAGTGACATTTCGCTCTGGGATGCGATTGTTGATTCCGCGTAAAATAATCTCGGGGCACCTGTCTCCGAATCCTCTCTCGTGCTAGGGCGGTGTCCCCCAGCTACTAGAGCGCCACCTACATGAACGTTATTTGCTACGACAGATACAGTTGGCGCTACTGTCGCTACAGGGGCGCCAGCTCCACCAGGCTGTCCGTTGTCTGTGGTGACGACGCGAACTCGGCGATTTCTTTCGCCAGTCTCGCTGTTTACGGTTCCACTACTCTAAAAAAGAACAATTTGGGAATATAATAAATCCAGAATGTTTCCAAACAGGATAAGAAGGAATTAAATATATGGTGGGTTTACTACTGTACTACTCGGACAGATGGTAACACTAAACGTTTAGTGTTTGTTACTTTGTTTAAGCGGGGTATTTTGTTTTATTCGACGTAGTCGTATACTTTTGATTTGAACTTCCGTTGGTATGATGCTAACAGCTTCGTTTAGACCAATCAGAATCCAGTCATCGAGACTCTATTTTAACTATCAAAAGCATTTTGCCTAATTTCCAATAACCAGAGGGACTCATAAATTTTCAGAATATAACAGATGCACACTGCGGAACTATTCCTGCTCATAATTGAGCTTTTGTTCTGATAACTAGCGGCTATTAATAGCCGTATAAATAACTAAACAATAACTGTTCGGAATCTACCACAGAAGAGCTTTACGTTACCCGGGGGAGCATTCCCGAAAGAAATCACTGGAAAGGCCTTTCTCGTTATATTACTTCATGCACAACTCACGATATCAAATAATCAAGAAAAGCTTTTAAATCATTAAAAGGGGAAGCCTTTTACCCCTTTGGCAGTTAAATTGTAATTTTATATAACCTAAATGATGATAGATCATGCTTTTATATACGTCTATTGGAGCTGACTACGGCATGTATTAGCGACGCAATATTACTGTTCAGTGCGCTGTGAAGAACTGAATGATTTATAAGGTTTTCCAGACTTGTATATTGCTTCATTTGTATATTTCCTAGTGCAGGCAATTTCTGTCAAATGCCTGGTTTTGTTGGAACATTTTCTCTTAGTTCAATCAATATAGAGCACACCGTTTGTGTTATTACATCGCTCATAAGAATCTTGAGTGTGATATATTTGTTTTGTAGCAGACTTCTTATTCAAATATCCCTAAACTTATGTGAACATTTTCCCAACCAAGGTTTAGTAACATCCGCTCTTCGTCTTAAAGTTTTGTATATGTAGGCTTCATGAGTCTTTTTAGCTTAATAGGTTAACATGAAATGTGACTTTAAAACTTCTATATTTCTTAGCCAAAACATAAGTTGAATATTGAAAATCCAACCACTTGATGTACATGCATATTACCATCAATCAAACCAATAAGCCGGACTTCTTATGATTCATATCGCCTGTCGTTAAAAAACTGTTCTCCAGTCCACGAAATTTATGTACCATATTATCTTTTAATAAATGGTTATCTTAAAGAAACCTTGCTTTTGATAACCTTTATCCCTTGTACATAGTTTTAGTTTGGTAAGTTTCCACAAATTGTTCAACGGGTACATAGCGGAAATGCACATGATATTGTGCAGTAGGGTTTTGACTTTTTCACTGAAAAGGCAACGGCACTCATTGCCGGCAGGATATGCGCTAATAAAATTTGTAAAAAATTGAATCTTTTGTTACAAGCATGAGAATTAATCTGCATAAAGATTAGAAGCGATGATAAGTTTAATTATCTGTTGAGACAATTGATTTTTCTTCTATCTCCGTTTTTAACGGCGTTCTCACACAGCGTTCTCTTGCAATCTGTTCTAGAGTCAATCTAACGGTGCTTGTTTGAATTATCGAAATTGAGAACCATATCTAGGAATGAGATTCGTTGACATTTATGAGATTTATTTATGTTTTTTCTCAAAGTTTACACTACTTGCTCTAGAAATTTACTCTGTCATTAAATGGCAGCGTCCAGAAAGAAAAAATGTAAAGGTCCATTTTCATTGAAGCAGAATAAAGCTTTCATGCATTCTATTTTGCTATTTCGTGAAAAATATGTAAACTTACCGTGGATGACACCGCTGTTGACGGCCTAGATTCTTGATCTGAAAAAATAAATGCGCTTGAAAAGAACCTGTTAGAAAGGGTACCATGTCATGTTATATATAGAGTCAGCGTATATACATGTGTATAACATTATGTATAAAATCTAACATATCGAGAATAAACATCTTGAAAATCAAGAAATGTTCAGAAGAGTGCTATTCATTGCCTATAATATACATGTTGAAATGTATTGACGAGTCTTACATTTTTCATTACTATGTAGTTATGAGTAAAAAAACTGCTAGTTATCGTCAAGTAATTCATAGGGGGAAGTTCGGGGTCACAAGGATATGTCAAAAAGGGCATAGCGTGGCATTTTTATCGGATTATGGCTACGCCTCTGGATGACACAGTGTGAATTACTCGAAAACAAATCATGATTCAAAGCATCTATATTTCAGTTCTTAGATGGTAAAATGTTGTAATCACCCAAGAAGCGGTCGGTTTCTTGTGCGCCGGTCATAACGTGACATTAAGAATGAAGACCGAATGAACGTGTCTGGACATATTTAGGTTTTTTTTCTTCACTTTTTGTGGAAACTATTCAGAAAAAGAGGGCGATGTGTAAACAAATTTGCGTACGTTCTGACCCATTTCGTTCCCCTTTATTAAATTCTCCCACATTCATCTGAAACCTCTAGGTATTACATAATTTAAGATGTAACGGGGTCTTGAGATTCTGTGTCAGACTTTCAAAAGACTTACACTGTATGTAACTGATTTATGTTGACAAATTTCACAAAACTTTACAAAAATCGATAGAATAATTGAATTTTCCATCATGGAAAATGATCTTAAACGACTTAAATTGAACATAGTAGAGTAACAACTACAGTAAGTGTCATGATGGAAAGCATGCCGCTTCTATGACCTGTTTTTCACAACGACTTGCACTTCATGTAACGGATTAACGCCTACGATTGGCCAGTGTCAATGTATGGAATGGACCGAGCGATACCGTGATTAATTTTAGATAAGATTTCTGCATCGCTTACACCATTCTCAGAAATCTTGCTTGCATCCGTCCTTAAAACATCTTGTGTGTGTAAAACAAAAAAAAGACAAATGTAGAAAATTGATGCAGGTTTCAATAAACGGTTTATGTCCTGAATGCATATAGCAAGAAATTGAAAGAAAATGCAAATCGAGGCAGATCACAGCCAACATGACATTTTATGATTGCTGTAAACGGCATCTCAAATTACACTTGTCAAATCATTTATAGCATCGCAGAATTCCTCAGAAATTGAGAAAACAGACCACGACTAATGGCACAGTTGATACCCACGATATTCTGCTATACATCTAGGGACATGAAATGATTTATTTCCATGTATTACTACGATATAGGATGTAACGCGATAATTCAAATGACACGAAACTTACTGAATAGCTTAACGGTAGCGGGAAACTAGTGTGATTACTTTTGTTTCTATAGCGATGTGTAGTCGTCACGCAGTGGCAAGCTGTTATATTAGCACGTTCATCAAATTACGAGGAATGTTTTTAAGTCGTTTGCATATATCATTTTTAGTTTACTGTTTCTATGGGACACGATGCTTCACCGTGCCAAAAATAGTTCGTCTCCGCATGAGCTGTTTTATAAATTGAAAATCACAAATAATAGTAGAAACCAAGATACTTTTTTATTTAATCGAATGGAAATATTTATTGTGAATATCATCTAGAAAATAAATTCAAAGATACGCCAAGAATAGATATTTCAAACTGCAGGATTTACATTTTAGATTACTTCTCTATAAAATAGCTGCATAAGCCTGAAGTTAAAAGGTGATCCCAAGATGACCTTGTGCAAATTATTTTATTCGTTATCTATAAACTGGAGCACATATTGGCAATCTTGTTCAGAAATAAACAATAGTATGTACGTCAAAAGCAACGTCATAACATGTAAGTAGCTTATATTGAAATGTGGCTTTGGATTGCAATTGGGGGTCCCTTGGGTCAAGGTTGCTGTTCAAATGCTGTTTGCATACCAGGAAATTGCTTTGAAAATGGAAAAATATCCTTCTGGTTAATTATTTAAAACCTGATTTCGAGCCATTGTCAGTATTGTCGATGCTCCGCACTTCTTTCATGTACTTTTTTGTACATCCGCTGCTTGTCTCAAAGCCTGTCAGTGACGTTTGACGTGTACGTGGATTTGCCGTGTTGCATACTTGCCTGACTATATTTGCTTAGTTTCATCCTTAGAGGCGTTTTATTTATTTCATTAATTTTATAGAGAAGAAAACTTAATCCCCTGGTGTTTTCAGAGATTAGGTTATTCAGTCTGCCAAATAAATTTTCATCCGGGCTTATTAAATGTAATAAACTGCATTTGACTTACGTGCAACTTCAACATTTCTAACTGCGTTATTAGCCCCAAAGCTGTTTGAACTGTTTCCTGCAGGGTTAACTGGTGGGTATATTTGCAGTGCTTGCACCACGCGGCTGTACCTGTTGTCCGGATTATTCCGAATGAAGTGGCACAGCGTCTGGTAACCACGATTTCCGCTTGTAATGACACAGTTAAGAAATTTTTCAGCTGAAAAATAGAAAAGAAAAGATAATCTCTACAGTTTTAATGACATAGAACAGCCGTTATTCAAACTGTATGAACTATTGTTAAATTGAATGATTTTTCCTGATATATAATTCAAAGAGGTAATTGTATTATGTTTGATCAGTAGAAAGTCCCAGGATACGATATTAAGCATATTTATATCTATATAACAACAACAACAACAACAACAAAGGATGTCTGTATTTTGCATTGAATGCAATACATTGTAATAACTTTAATACAATTCTGATATTTTTTTGTCCGTATGTGATTATTATTCTGACAACTTGATTGAATTTGCATTCAAAAAAAACATATTCAATAAAATGATTCTTCATTCTGTCTTCCCCATTTAGGTTTTTAACTTCAATAAAGTCCCACGGGGTTATTCTGTCTTTCAGTTTAATAATGGATTCTAACGTCCTAAAATTTGAATATATTTTTTCGCCTCAAATAAATCGGTAGCAGTGGTAAGTGGTGCATAAAGTATTGTTCAGGGAAGATTCCTCACTAAGTACGTCAAGTTCTCACTTTCAGATTTTGTTTAATATTGTTGAAGTTCTAGAGCGTTTCGTGTATACGTATCAGCCGACAATTTACATTTAACACTTCATTGTATACAATAGTTACTAGGCTATTTTTTGTTGTTGTTGTTTTATTAATTGTACACCCGTTTCAACCATAGTTCGGTCATTTTAAACAGGCGTGCAGTTAACCTAACCATCGTTCCTCGGAAGAACCAGTACTAGATCCATATTGCCAACTTTCTCACATAAAGAGACATAATCGGTAGCAGGGATCGAGCCTATGAGTCGCAATCTATGAGAGGTTACAGTGGTTTCAAGACAGCGACACTAACCACTCGGCCACAAAGGCGGACCATCACAATGAGTCACATTGACTTGTTCTCTAACTATTGGTACTACCGGTAAGAATGTATCTTGATTGTGGCGAAATATTTTACGAATACGAGATTTTCCACGAAGTCTATATTTAGTCTCATGCTTGTGCATATAGCTGTTGCATTCTATGATTTAATTAACTATTATTGAGGGAATTAATACGGGTTTGGAGACTGTTTTATGTGTTCTTCGCACAAACATTATGAAATGACTGAAAATCGCCTAGAAGAAGGTAAGATTATGAAAGGGTTAACTTCATTGTTCAATTTCAAGCTTTAAAAATGTGGTGATGCTTTAATCATTTATTCATGCAAACGTCAAACTATTAATTCGCATCTGTTAACGTTTAGAAAGTAGTGAACAGTTCTATTATTTTATGCATTTAGCTGCGACTGTACCTCGGGTTGGGATTCGAACTCAGGACCTCTCGTTCTGGAGGTGAACGTCCTAATCACTTCAAGCTATCGAGGCCCGGGCCTGTACCAACCACTACACTAGATTCTTATGTTTACAGAGTTTGCTTCGTCTTGATGCCAGCCAGACTTGTATATACATAATATAATTGTGAGCGTTGATATCATTACATGTAGTTATAGTCGTTACTTATCAAAAGATATAAAGCTACAAATGTTCCGACCCAACCAGTGTGCTGCCAGCTCACGCTTTGACAATTACAGCTGATAAGACCAAAAGCGTTATTTATGTCACGTTCAACGAAGTTCAACGAAGTGTATCTAATAAGTGATTTCTATTGGTGTAAAGGAAACAATTCATTTTCAACATGCTAGATTATCAGGGGGACAATACTCTTTTTTCAACCGAGCTCCAATAGTGGCCGTGTTTCTTTCATATAAAAATTTTAATTCGTTAAACAGTTTTGCTCATATAACAATATAACAAAAAAAAACTAGGTAGGGAAAAATAAAATTAAGACACTGTCCAAAGGTCCGCTGTAATACGTTTGTATCACAGTTTTCTTGATTTATTTTGATGTCGTGTCGCCTTACACGTAAACGAAACCATTATGTAACTTTAAGTATCATTTGCACCTTTTGTAGACATTGTTTCCCCCATTTTAATGAGAACCAGTTTCCTAAAGGTATTCTCATATCAATAAACGAGTTTAAATTTAGTTTGATACTATAGCCATTTTCATGCTTAATCAAAAGAAATCCCATGGGAAATATTGCCAGTATCAAATGGAGAGGCATTCCATATTTTTAATTATTATGTTGCGCTATATCTTATTTATACCGAATTTCGAAAGCAGCGAACTTAATAATGGTAATAAAGTATCGTGGATACAATTTAATTAGCTGGAAATGCAAAATAAATTGTTTGTCTTTCTAGGATCAGTGCATGTAAATCGGTCGAGATGATGTAATCTTTGGTAGTTTCCGGATGATTACTGTCTTCGGGTTTATCGCCGGTTTCAAAAGTGTTTCAGTGTCTTTACACCATTTACCGCTTAAAAAATGATTCGTTCCTGGAAAGAAACGGTTAAGTGTTAGACTCCTAATTCATGTAAGAAATAGTCGACCTTCTCATATGATTTCAGCATGGTTCGATCTTATGAGCCTTAACCAGTGAGAAAATCCGCCCCTGTGACCGACTGATTAGAATCTTAGTAACCTATCATTCATTGAGGGTCATGTGTTCGATGTCCTGCTACCGTTCATGTCTCTTGATGTGTGAAAGTTGGCAGCTTCTGACGGATGATAGATTTATAGTACTGATTCTTTACTGGAACGCTGGGTAAGAAAACTGCCCGTAACTGACCTGTTGAAACTCATACAACAACAACAACAACAACAACCAGTGACAAGTTTGGTGACTTAAGTCAGCGGCCTAAATCATCCGCGTGGTAGCGGGTGATGAAATCTCTATACAAGGCTCAAGCAGATCGGAGTAGCTACAGATGAAGGGGATTTCGTCAACCAATAAATCTTAAGGATCACTTACCTCTCATGTTAGCTGTGTTTGGTTTCACATTGACAATTTCGCTCCTACTATCTGGCGGGAAGATCCCATCATCTACAAATTTCTGTATCAACTCATCAATACAAAGTTCTTCTTTAAGTAATGTCCAGTTCCGGCGCATACGCCTTTCGTCATCAGGATTCAGACTCATGGCTCCACGATGAAAATGTGTTACAATAAATTTTATAAAACCACTTTATATAAGTTTTGAATTCTCTCGTGCTTAAATTCTCAAGTTTAAATCACGAAATATCTCGGAAATGAAAATTAAATTGTGATCAAATTTTCACTTCCATGATTAGAAATATAATCGTCGGGCAATTTCCAATTTCATCTTCGTTCAATAAAATCCTAGAAGAATCAAATTTATGAAGACAAATTTCCTCTCTCTAGTTCATAATGTTATTGCTTTATAGAAATCTCAAACTTTAAGTTCGTGCGAGTATTATATATGAAATAAATGGTCGTTTTAAAATTGATTTGTATTGTTTAATTATTGATATTGATCCAAAACCTAGATGCTAATCTGAAGCTATTGTTTTAGGGTTAAACCAGCTCTATCTGTAAAGGGGTTTGTCATTATTTGTCACGGTCCATGTGTTTTATGTACACAAATATTGGTCACGCAATTTTTTTTAATCAAAACGTGTCCTATGTCTGTATCTGAGATACCGTGCCAGTTGAAGTACTTTTTTAATTAAAGAAACGAACAAATGATCGACCGAAGGAATTGCCGACCGGCTTATAGACCTTATCGAATAGAAATAAAAGAACGAATCAGTCAATCAGTCAATCAATCAATCAATCAGTGAAACGTGCAGTCGTCAAAACTAGTGAGAACAGATTCAATGATCAGATATAATAACAATAATAATGATAATAATAATAATAATGATGATAATAATAATAACCAGCAAATAAACACAACATGCAATACAGACATAATAAAGTCGTCCAAATAAATAAATTTGTAAATAAATAAACGTTTAGAGTATAGTAAGAATATAGATTTAATTTTTATCAACGCACCTTATGATTTTAACCTGAAAGAAATCTGTGTTTTATTGTTCATGCTTATAACATAGCAAAATCTTCAAATACTTTAACACAATTTCTGAAAAGCGATTGAAGAGAAATTATACACATGTATATTGGAAAAAAGGTTAACATTTCGTGGCAATGACATCCACGACACCGGAACCTGAGGTTATGCTTTTTAAAGCTCAAACATACTACAATGTAGCAGTTTACCATTTCACGAGCACGTGCAAGTGGTATACAAATATCGTCGTGCATACACCAGGCGTATTTTTAAGAAAAAAAGATTTCGAGCCGTGTCAGATGGGAACACGTTACAGCTCGGCAAACGTAATCGAATTAGTTCGGATAATTGCTTCCAGTGCAACCGCAGAACCACAGAAGTAATTAATGCACCGTCTTGGTAAAAAACAACAGTATCTGGAAAATACCTCCATGCAGAGCAGTAAAACGACTGGATTTTATTCCAGATCTCGTGTTATGTCCAACAACAATTTGCATACCATTTTCATCATGTTGTTGTATGCAAGCTTTTTGTTGAAAACGTTCATAGCGTGCACCCTAGCAGCGATACACATTCTATTATTTACCAAATTTTAAAGCCAATACATATAACGATTTTCAAAAAATCTGTAGCATATACATTTGTATAATGGTATCTACCACATTTCAATTTTGACCGAATTGTGAAAGCGCTGTCGCGAAAACTGATTAAACACTCATAAAGCTAAGGTATTTTACACGGATGACCGAAGGTACCTTCTTTGTCTGTGGCAGTTACTGAAGCTGTACGTCCTTTGAATACGCCCTGTTATTACTTGTTGGATACGATGTCCTATTTTGGGCCGAGTACCTATTAGTTCATTATAGTTAATATAATATTTTCCAAGTCATTCTACATGTAGTGTGAATGTTGACATATTTTTGAAGCAATGTTCAACTAATTGAGTACTGCGAAAATAAAACAGTTATTGAATTATCTGTATTTGTTATGGTATATGAGAAATATAGACCACAAATAATTTTACATTCAAGGCACAGGTAATATTGATTTGCACAACAGAGAAATAGTACAGTGCAGTACAGTGCAGTATTGTCTAATTTTTCAGGTTACATTTTTCACAACAGACATAAAAATGTTACCAATAAACAAGATTATGTAACACAAATATAAACAGTTTACTGCTGAAAGAAATCTAAATATCATTTTAACAATATTGAAAAATTTGCCTTTATATGGCCAAAGAAGGATTTGAGCGTGATATACCTACCAAGTATATCACGCTAGGCATCCGGAACTATTTTTGACTGCTGAAATTCCCTCCCGCGTAATTTTCACACAACATCTATGAGTGTGCATGCGCTAATACGTTTGGATTTGTATTGTGAATTGGAATTGGAATTAGCGTGATGTAAAACAAATTGTGGTAACATGTTCTACACTTCCGATATTGCCAGCAATATCAGCAACAACACAAATAAGACGGATACCGTTTTATTTGTGGAGTAAAAAAGAACAGCGAAAATTTCATGAATGCAAGGAATGCACGGAATACTACAATTGAACATAAGCGCATCAAATAGTACCCCTTCGAACATTTTTATCCCCCAAAACGAAGTTTAGGGGTATATAGGATCACCCGTGGTTGGTCGGTCGGTCGGTCGGGCGGGCGGTCGGTCGGTCCCGCCGGCCGGCCGTTCTTTTCCTTTTTCTTGTCCGGAGCATAACTTGAAAACTACAGGTTGGAATTCAATACAACTTCATACAATGATCAAGCACAATGAGAGGAAGTGCAGTGCACAAGAACTATAACTCAATCTTGACAAATTACAGAGTTATTGCCCTTTGTTACTTTTCCTTGTCCGGAGCATAACTTGAAAACTACTAGTTGGAATTCAATACAATTTCATACAATGATCAAGCACACTCAGAGGAAGTGCAGTGTACAAGAACTATAACTCTATCTTGAGTATTTACTGAGTAATTGCCCTTTGTTACTTTTCCTTGTCCGAAGCATTACTTGAAAACTACAGGTTGGAATTCAATACAACTTCATACAATGGTCAAGCATATTGAGAGGAAGTACAGTGCACAAGAACCATAACTCCATCTTTACTTATTACAGAGTAATTGCCCTTTGTTACTTTTCATTGTCCGGAGCCTAACTTGAAAACTACTAGTTAGAATTCAATACAATTTCATACAATGATCAAGCATACTCAGAGGAAATGCAGTGTACAAGAACTATAACTCATCTTGATATTTACTTGGGTTTTTTTCCTTTTTTTTTTTTTCTTTTCCGAAGCATAACTTGAAAACTACTAGTTGGAATTCAATACAACCTCATACAATGGTCAAGTACATTGAGAGGAAGTGCAGTGCACAGGAACCATAACTCCATCTTGACTCATTACAGAGTTATTTTCCCTTTTTTTCTTTTCCTTGTCCAGAGCATAATTCGAAAACTACTAGTTTGAATTCAATACAACTTCATATAATGGTCAAGCACAATGAGAGGAAGTGCAGTGCACAGAAACCATAACTCCATCTTGACTAATTACAGGGTTATTGCCCTTTGTTACTTTTCCTTGTCTGGAGCATGATTCTAAACTACAGGTTGGAATTCAATACAACTTCATACAATGGTCAAGCACAATGAGAGGAAGTGCAGTGCAAAAGAACAATAACTCTATCTTGACTCATTTCAGAGTTATTGCCCTTTGTTACTTTTACTTGTCTGGAGCATGATTCGAAAACTATTGGTTGGAATTCAATACGACTTCATACAATGGTCAAGCACATTGAGAGGAAGTGCAGTGTACAAGAACCATAACTCTATCTTGACAAATTACAGAGTTATTTCTAAGAACAATATCTCTTTTTAGTTTGTTTCCAAGGTATTATGTTACTACGAACTTCTTCAGTTTATAAAAAGCAGACTCTTTGGGGTTGGGTTATCACATTTGGGGGTTTCACTTTAGTGATAGCTCTAGTTTTGTTTAAATTAACGTGTTAGAATGGAAATAAATTTTACTTAAATCACTCAAATGTGAAATCTTTTTCCTAAACAACACACTTACTACTCAACGCGTGGTGATATTCATGGATTAACGTACGTTTTCAAGAATACTTGAAGTAAATGTGCATAAGTAAAGGATAGATCACGAGTAGCCGTTGTTTATGTAATTTGGAGGCGAGTGATCTATCTGACTTAGACCACAGATAGTAGATCGTTAGTTTTTTCAGTCTTCTACATTATTATTCAACTTTCCAATATTTCACAATATATTAGATCAATTGCGCACATGATGTGAAACAGGTAGAGCTAATACAAAGCATAACTGAGCCAATATGAGAAAAGCAGGGAAAACAGGGCCAATATGGAATTCAAGCATTCTAATTGGTTTAAAAGAGAGGGCCAATACGGAGAAATCACTTCTGTTACATTTTTAAACGACGCCATTTTGTTTTTGCCATTTCATTTTTAGACTCCTGCTGATATATTTTTTTCAAGTTGAATACAAATAAAAAATTTATTGTTACAAGAACATTTATATTCTTGTTTTTCTCACTTACAAGACAGTAAAATCTCTTATTTTAGCAGTGATGGAAAATCTTATCTCACATAGGGTTACACCATACTCCTCGTGCGAACTGCTTAAAATTCGAAAAACGACTGTAACATTTTCATTTTTGAAATAAACATAGGGTTATGGGTATTCATTTTCTTAGTTAGATCATTTTCTATCCATCTATAGCATTTTCGAAATAAAATTCGATAAAAAGTTGATTTTCATGTGTTCATCTCCTGTATTTACACTTATTTCTTCTTACTTGTGTGAAAATGCGATTCAAATGGTGAGAAAAATAAATCTTCCATGTCCATTGAGTTGTGGATAAAGTGAATCTAACATGTTCATGAGTTTATGTTTAAAAAAAAAAAAAAAAAAAATTAAAAAAAAAAAAAAATAAAAAAATTTTTTTTTTTTTTTTTTTTCTATTTTTGGGATTTTTTTATACACATCTCCATGTAATTTAGATTTATTTTCTCACTGTTTAAATCGCATTTTCACAAAAGTAAGAAGGAATAAGTGCAAATACAGGATGGGGGTGAAAAAATGAAAATCAATTTTTTTCGAATTTTATTTCTAAAAACTACTATACATGGATAGAAAATGAGCTGACTAAGAAAATGAATACCCATAACCCTATGTTTATTTCAAAAATAACAATTTTACAGTCATTTTTCGATTTTTATGTCTGCTTACAATCAACGTAAAAAATAGTCCGGCAGCGATGTGAGATAATGGATATGAGATGTAAATGCCCGGGGGGAATTTTTTTTTTGGGGGGAAAAGGAAAGAGATCCCTACCTCCGGTTGAGATACGTCAAAACCCTCAACCCTCGGGTGGGATTTCCTCATCCACAACACATGAACATGTTAGATTTACTTTTTTTAGCCAACGTTGTAAAGTTGAATAATAAAATTATCATTAATCAAGTGATTTCATATTGGCCTTATTTGTCATCGGGCAGTCGTCTCGGCAATACGACCACCCTCGGACAAATAACAAGACTTGATTAATAACATTATAATACACCAGCTATCTCATTTATTCCGTTGTGGCTAACAAGCAACTGAAGCGTTTTTCTGTTTGCCTCAAAGAGCACGGTAAAATCGTGCAGCTCGGATTTTGAAGTAAAATGCGCGCAAAGCCGCGAATTGACAATAGCCACGATTTATTCGTGCAATATGTGTAATTATGTTATTCACAATTCATCGCTCTGTCATATCAGGTTTGAATGTCAAAGCAAACCTGGTCTGATATGACAGAGCGATGAATTGTTCTCGTAAATTGTCGTACTATAAAATATTTTAAGGTTTATAGCTGAAAATACAGCGAAATGTAGCTGTATCTATCTAAAGAGTTAGTTGGCTGCCTGTCTAGATGGCCTACGTTATAATAGGTTTTAGCGTTTTCAGCAAAATCACGACTGTAAAAGAGGTGGCCAGCTTATCACCTCTCTTGCGTAGTATTAGTTCAGAATCTTTAGGACCAAGTCTCCGCAGGCTGCTTTCCTATATAAATTATGCAGAGGCGTGAAATCACCTTTGTTAAACATCGTGGAACTCATGCCTGGACTTTGGAACGAACCAGCAATCCACGAATTGACGTTCCAGTGGCTAAGTCACCGCTTCTCTGAAGTATGAATTGGTATTAAGTCACCGCTTCTCTGAAGTATAAATTGGTATATATTTTTATGCCCCCGAAGGGTGGCATATTAAAATCGCACCGTCCGTCTGTCCTTCCGTCCGTCCGTCTACCCGTCTGTGCGTCCCTACTTACACATTCGTGTCCGGACAGTAACTTTGTCATGCATTGAAGGATTTTAAAATAACTTGGTACAAATGTCTAGCACATCAAGACGACGTGTCGCGTTCAAGACCCACGTCCCTAGCTCAAAGGTCAAGGTCACACTTCGAGTTTGAAGGTAATGGATGCCTCTATATATGCATATACGCACACAATTGCTTTGTTTATTTCTGTTTCAAGGTCTTGTCATTGGTACACTGAAGAATTTTCGAATCAACATGGCATCAAATTCTAGCATATCAAGCTGAAGTTGTCGCAAAGCGCAAGACCCAAATTTGTACTGGCTTAAACATTTTATAATTTTGATAGGTCATATTTTCATTTAACGTACATTTCAAGGTAAAAGAAACTTCCCTGTCATATATTTTGAATCATTCATTCTGTGTCATATACTGTAATTTCGTCATCTGCACATTTCGACCCGCGCTTTTAAGGTAAGTTCAACGCAGAACATGTAGGTAATAGTTGTGTTTCGGGAGTTAGACCGACGCCCCTAGGCCTTCAACGCTCATAGGTCATGGAATCCTGTAAATATGCATACATAGTGTCCGGACTGTAACTTTGTCATGCATTGAAGGATTTTAGAATAACTTGGCACAAATGTTCAGCACATCAAGCCGATGAGTCGCGTGCAAGACCCATGTCCCTTCCTCAAAGGTCAAGGTCATACTTAATGTTTAAAAGTATTGGAAAACTGTATGCATGGTAACTCTGTCATGCATGGAAGGATTTTAAAATTACATAGCGCATTTTTGAGCCATGGAGAGGACACAGACTGTGAACACCTCTTTGTTGCATACCCCGGGAAAGCATTGGGGATCCCAGCACGAGGAGGGAAGAGATCACTATACTTGGCACGAAAAGTACATCCGCTTACATGAAGCCCGAAGTCTTTCGTGTATTCAAGTACCTGACATGTCCCTTCCTGAATAGGTTTCAAGGCGGTTTACAAGTGAAAGATTAGAATGTTTTTGTAAATGTAAACTAAGGTCTGATAAGAAAGCACACACTTCAATGTTTTCAAGTTAATGGAACAGGAATTTAAAATTTTAGGAATGGTTCGAATTTACTGAGCACGCAATGAACGGTTCAAATTACGAAAATTGTTGGTAACAATATCCTATTTTGGGGCGAGAGTTGATTGCGAAAAGAAATGGTGCTTTTTAGGTGTGACAAGCAAGAGCATCAAATTTTAGAAATGTATAGCAACGATATTCACATTTCAAAGAACATACCTGTATTATATTATGTTTTCCAGTGAATTATAGAGTTTTCTCAATGAAATAAAAGCGATAATCCACAGTTTTGAACAGTGATTACCAATTTTATTTTTCAAAGTTTTCACTTTAATCCGGATTTACGTCAAAAGTATACCGAGCGTAATTTATGCTGGAAACCATGCGACCATGGCGTCGTTTAAATGAAGTCATTTGCGCTATGTTTCTTATACGTTTCCGGGATTTCGATATTTTGTAGAAATAAAGTCAATAAAGATAGAGTTTTATCCATAAAATAAACAAAAACTTGTGACAAAAGTTGCTTAATATCTCGTGGTCTCATTGTTAAAATACACGTTGTCCAAAAGGTGGAAATTAACGTGATCTTACACCGAAACCAACAATATCCTCGATATCATATTTTTTCAAAGATCAAAAAATGGCGGTAAATGACGTCACAGTTTCTCTTGATAAATGACGTACAAAAGTGACAAAACAAGTTAATTGAGTCAAGTTGATGGTATAGTCGCATTAATCAAGAAAACTGGACGTGAGTAAGGACAATTTTTATAGGATTTAATAGTTTTTTTTTAACCACGAAACAAAGATTTGTGTGGCGCATCAAATACTATGTTTCCAGCTCTAGGATACATAAACGTGGTAAATTGTACCTTGAACCTAAACCTACGCAAAGGGGTTCCATGCAGGGAATTATATTTATCAACATGAAGTTTTGATTTACCGCTCAACATAGTAGGGCCTATTAAAAGCGGTTTCCTCGTAGAATCTGCAATAACCTGAAATAAAGCTTGGCTCGGTTCCTCCTAGGCCGCTTTCCGTCTGGTCGGAACAACCCAGTCCTGCACAATAGGCCATGTAAGATCCTCATATTCTGGGGCATTCATACTGCGAGGGACAGCTATTGTCTTATATTTGCTAGGACCAAACCACTTTCGTATATAGTAGGGCATACTTTAAACCGCAACTGCCAAAAGCCTACCAATTACAAATATTACAATTTTATAAAGTTCTACTTTTTTCTAGTTTAGACCGTCTTTTATGTGCGAAACTGCACCTGGGTAATATAATCAAATTATGTTCTTAAACTTGGATAACATCAATTAAAGCAACATGATGTCGCATATCATACAACACAAAATGCTTAATATGTGATCTATTGTTAAACCGTTGTCCAAGAGGATAACTGCTTGTGTTTTGGTGAAAGATCCAAAAACATTTCACTGAGCTGAGTGAGTACCAAAAGTGCTTTTTTACGAGTTTGTGCATACGCAGTATTGAAAATTATAACGCCTTTAAATGTTTTTTAAACCGAAAACAAACATTTGTCTGGCCTCAAATATATCTTCCCAACTTTAGGATATAATTCAATTGTCCTTGCTACACTAGAAAGGTCATGCACACTTTGCACGTGTATTTGGGATTTATCAAACGGCAATCTTAGCCTGTGATTGGTCGGCTACAGGCAGCTGTTGTCTAATTGACAATATCCACGATTTATTCGTGCAATATATGTATAGGTTATATGTCTATATTACAGGAATAAACAAATTTATTTCCAGGAGCTGGAACCAATGCAATAAGTTTGTTTATTCCTGTTTTATGGACCTATAACCGGCTTACAGTTTTCCTATCTACAGACAATATTTGTATTGAAATTTACATTTTGCCCTTCTTTTCAATCCAATCAAATGTCCCTATTTCATTAAAAAAAGCTAATTATATTCTCCATATTGACTCAATATCTCCAATATGAAAATGATTATTTCACTTATTTTTCCAATAAGTAAGACTGTGACATCACAGAGCCAAGCTCCGCCCTCAATCTCTATATTTTCAATACAAATATTGTCTGTATATGCCGTAAGCCGGTTTTATGTCTATATTACAGAAATAAAAAAACTTATATCTTCGGTTCGCTAACGCTCCCTCGCAATAAATTTGTTTATTCCTGTAATACAGACATATAACCTATACATTTAGAGATTAAGGGCGGCGGAGCTTAGCTCTGTGATGTGATGTGTAAGTTACACTTTTAATTAGAACATTCAAAGCCCTATCCATTTGCAATGTTTACCCTCGAACATGTATTCCATTAAGCATGTTACACCTCGCCAGTCGGACATAACTTAAGTATTCCAGTCACTCAACAAGCGAAATAATTGACTGTACAAAATTTTAATGAAACCAGAAAACAAGTACAAGTTATTGTGATCAACTATCATGTATGTACTATACTATTCAAAAGTATTGTGCACCAATAGTTGTTTATCTAAAAAGGAACAACACTAAAAGCTCCTTACAACCTGTATACTGCAGTATATCACTTAATTTAGGAACAATACAGAAATAGATTATAGAATAACAATCCAGAAATAGATTATAGAATAAATCATCAGTTAAATTTGGTAAATATAATACCACTATACGCATTTTATAAATACTAATTTCTTCCCGTTGGAATAAGTAGACCAGCTGATGTCCAGCAGAGGTGGGGGGGGTATAAAGAACATCACTCTTAACCTGGTTATGGCGAGTTTTTCTGCCTTCATAAACAGTGTTTGATCAACATGCACAATCATGCAGTCAAGGTCTGCACTGTTCACTACGGCATCTATATACTGTATGTGAGCACAACTTTTGGCCAAAAATACGTGTTTCTGGTCTACTTACTAAAACATTATTAACACTACGGTATTATTTCTTCATAAAAACAGCACGTGCTCTATGGCCCCTTTTTTGCAATTACCAAATTACGCGTTTTGATCAGTAAACACACAAAAACAAAAATAATCTTCCGAATGATAAAATCAGTCACTTAATAAACTGGTGCAGGAATCAAAACAATTAATCTAAAGGGAAAAAGAATTTGTAATTGTTTTACAAAAAGTCATTATTTCTTGAAGAATTAATGGCAATAACATTGATTTTCTTGAATACAAAACAGATCGTGACTTCCCGTAATTTTTTTTGTCATGTTTAATCTCGCACAAATACAAAAAAACATACAGAAACTGCTAAATACACAAAATTTATACTTTTTTTGTAATAAACTTTAACAATAGGGCCAAGATGGCTCAATATCGCTCACCTGGCTACCAATGGCAATACAATGTAATACAATGACATCAATAGCAGAAAGGGTCAATATTGACCTTGGGATTCTAATTTAAACTATCTTTAAAGAGGTCCACTACATAGTATATATTCGAAGTATCGAAACTCTGGGCCTAGTGGTTCTTTAAAGATTTCCCTACGTAAGCCTATGTTAAATCAAGTGACCCATCGGGTATGTTTTGAACACACGCTTAATATCTAAGCCATGTGCCTTGTGGTTTCAGAGAAGAAGGTTTTAAAGGTTTTTTCTATATAAGCCAATCGTAAAAGAAGTGACCCCTAGCGTTTTACCCAGAGATTATAATTTTGAGAATCTTGGTGGAGGTTTACTAGGCAATGCCACATGCCAAATATCTGAGCTCTTGGCTTATATGTTCTTGAGCAAAAGAGTTTAAAGTCTTCTTTCCGTTGCCATTGCACCGAACTAAATTATTTTCACAGCAATGAAAGGTCGTTATGCATGGAACATCCCTGCCAAGTTTCATCAAAATTTTCCAAGCGATTTCAGAAGAAATGTCTTTTGAAGGAAACTGTGAACGGACGACGTACGAGGCACGACGGACACCGGACGGTGAGCGATCTTAATAGCTAAGTCTTGAGCGGAAAAATTACAGTTAAAATTATTTTTTTCCTAATGACATTGTCTTCAGAGCTGGTTTTGCGTATGTTATAGGGTAACAAACAACTTATGGTCATAAATGTATAAAGTTATCCTAAAATAATACTGCTTGCTGCTATTGTTTCATTTCTCCATATAATAACAGAATCAAGTGTCAGCTCTGCTCCAATATATTGTTGTTGCTGTAGAAGTAAATAAAACCATAAAGTATCTTTATTTACATTACAATAAGATATAATAATCTTGTAAAACAATAAAATAGATATATGCATTTTACATACATTTATAACCTTACCTATATGTACTAGTATTGTGTATTAGTTTATTAGAATGGCACTTGCCGTTTGTCCATCAGTATAATACAACCTTAGCTATCGTAATAAGATATATCTTTGATATTTTATATTGTTTTCAGACGTCTGGAACTCCCAACCAAGAACCCACAATGAATAAATAGTTGTCGTTGGGCAGGCTGAAGTATCAAAGCCGGGACAAGCCGGTCCGACGTCACAAACAGGAAACCAGCAATGTACTAGTAGTATTAAGAAACAACATCTACACTTAAAGCGCACTAGAATACAACGGCACATCCCAAGGAGAACATGTAAGCAAATTCTCAATGTTGTGCGAACTAAGTGAAAGGACTAACTAAGTAAAATGAGTATTTATGTTAAAGTCCCAGGAGCATAGTTGCAAGAAGCTTTTATTTTTTGCAAAAAAAAGATGTCTTACCGGTTGAAATGACCTTTATTTTTACGTCAACAGTTTCTAGCTTGCTTTTTTAAATCGATAAGTACATGTTAGAAGTGTTTTAATGGTAACACAAAATAATAAGGAAAGATTTCCGGCAACTCTTTTCGTGAAGAAACGACTTGAATACGTAAGAAACGCATATCAACATTGCTTTTGATTGAATACAACATGGTTCTATCATTATTGTTAATTTTATTTCTTTATATCAGTAAACTCAAAGTGATTCTGGGACTTTAACCGTATAACATTTATATTTGTAGACAGCATCATCTAAACTTATAAAATGAAATAAAATTTATGTTAACCGTTGCTTTTAAAACAGTGCGTGGTGCAGTTTGTAATGAATTACAAAACGTATAAATACAACTTTTACAAAGTGAAAGACAACAATTCAAATAAATTTGTACATCATTACATTGGTGTAATTAACATATCATCTCAAACAATATCTTTATGTTAAAATAACATTTTTAAGATTATATATAGATCATAGTAAGTACACATTGTAATACTTTCAAATAAAAACACACAACACAATGTGATCTATCATATTATATAGATACAGTTGTAAAACCCAAATAATATGCAAGCGTATCTCTATCACAACCAGTTACATATGCTATGTACAATTCAATATTACCAATTGGCACACCTTTGAATATCATCTGAAAAAAAAACTACAAATTATTTAGTTGAAAAATTCACTAAAAAATCAGGTAGTTAGTCACGAAGGCTTGACTTTCCATGCGGAAACAGAAAAATGTCATTTGGAACAAACTTAAATCGCTATCCGGTAAAGTTTAGTCGCCAACAGCAACACTGCTGCAAACACGTTTCGCAACAAATGTGACGTCATCCGGTGAAATACGAACAAACAAACGAAACTATTTAAAATCATTTCGCACCATTTAACACCATTCAGAACAAGTAAAGCGTCTTTCGAAATATGTTAAAAACAATATGCTGAGCATTGTCACAAAATGTATGGTAAAGTATAACCTTTTGCGGTCATATCGGCCCGTGCGCTGTTTATGGCATACTTTCTCTTTTTATATAGAGACAAACCCGTGAGTCATATTAAAAAAACTACAATGATTGAAAACATTTGTGTATACACATATCTACTAGGTCACTGTCACATAATCCTAAAAGAAATTTACAAACACAATTTTATGTATTCAAAAGTCATAGTGTCTATGGATAAATTAAAGAGTGATCATTACATTATTTGAGACAATTACGATTTAACTTTGACAACCGGTTTGAGGGAAATAGAATTTTAGGGGAAAAAGGGCAATAACTGTGATATTACTAAGAAGATACGGACCAATGTTGAGCGTGCATCACCGCATTATGCTTATCTGAATCTATTTTTAGTTTAATAATATTCTACCCTTCAAGTGTTTAGTTATGGTTCCTGACGAACGGACGGACGGACGGACGGATAGCGGACAAGGCCAAAACATTATCCCTCCGGCTTCGGCGGGTGACAATTAAAGTAGTGCTCAACAACATGCGATAAACATGTACACATGTAATTTCGAAACGAGTTCTTAGAATTTATACCGTATAAGTATATATATATTTTTGCTATATCAACATTTTGTTTAATTAATGTAAAGCCTCAAAGTTTATATTTATAGCACAAACAGTACATTATCTTTTTTTCAAAGGCAAAAATAAACACTTACAAAATATAATTTGTCTTTTTTAACACCACAAATGATATAAAACAATGCGAGTATGTTTTGACCTTGAACCAAACACTTCAAAGTGTTGGTTTTTTTTCAAGCAAAACATATTGTTGAGATTTTTTATCAATCACGGTTAACATTAACAAAGGTCAAGTAACAAAAATCAACAACCTTTGTACGGTACAGTTTTAAGATATATACTTAATGTTTTGAGTAAAATGTTTGAAACGTTTTATTCCAGAACATAGAGTTATACGTTTTAGACTCTACTTATAATATATACACAACCCTGCACACAGACATTTCAGCATATCTTAGGGATCAAACAAACTTACAATTAATGTCTTTATAAAGTCATTTTAGCATCTTCTACATACCCGAACATTTCAAAATAAAAATCTTTTAACTTTCGGAATAAATTGAATATCATGGGTTCACATAGAACCAACAATTGTCTTTCCTATAAGATTTCACATATATAAATATAACATTTATAGCTTTTGAAATAATAAAACAAATATTTTTTCATCTTTTTCTTTTTCTCCATTAAACAAAGCTGTCAGTTCCAGATGTGACCAGTGCATAATCCTATTTCTTTACTAAACCACGACCATTTCATGTTTTATTTCGAGCACAATAGCCAGATCAACTTGAACTCGAAAGCGAAGATTAACTCAGTGGCAAAATAAACAAAAAGCTTATGTCGTGAATCTATGAGTTTGTCTTTATTTCATGTTGAAACCAATGGTCAACCCATCAGATAATCTCCGTGCCGCTATAAATACGTCTTGTTTTTTATGCGGGTCATTGTTTATTGCAATAGCAGGTCACTGAATATTAAGAATCAAATATACACATTATCTTTAAAGATATTTCAACATGTCACGTTGTTCTAAAAAAAAATCCAAAAATAACTTACAGGTAACTTAGGTAAGGGCGTGTTAAGTACTCGTTGTAGACGAAAAGTTCTTGAGCTTTCACAAGAATTAGAAACAATACATCAACTGTACATTTAAGAAAGAATAAAAAGAAAGGAACCTCGCATCCAAGATATTCAAAGATCGGTAAACCTTCAAAAACTGACTTCTGGTGTACCAGAAGCCTCTAGTATCACTTTAATCTGAAACTAAAATAAATAAAAGAGCCTTCCGTGATAAAACTGTGTAAATAACAAATAGTCGATAAAAATTTAGAGTTGCTTTATCGGACTTCGTTTTTTTTCTTACATGCCATTTATATTCTTTATTATGTATAGACAGAAGAATGGAAGCATTCAATTTACTTTTTGAATGGTAAAAAGGGCAAAAGGCTATTAGTGGCAAAAAAAGTAACAGGCCGCTAAATTTGATAAAATGCCTTACTTTCTATCCAATTTTCCCAAGAAACTGATATTGTCACGGAAAGGTGAATATATACAGACACAATTTTCTTTTAATTGTTTCATAATAAATTCAGAGGGAATTCATATTTCACGCACTCTTAAATCTATTCACACATTCAGCCACACTGAACTCGAAAGATTTATGTACACCTCTCGGCTAAAGGTGACTTATATTCCTTCGTCTTCTATTTTGATATAATTTTGTACGTGATTCTTTATAAATTACATTGGCAAAAATACAAAGTGCATTTTTACTTCGTGTCATTCAATATAAAACTGAACCATACCGTTTTCATAAGACTTACGTTGGCACTTTTTGTAAGACTGAGTTATTTTGTAGCTTTCTTAACCACTACAGCTGAGCCTTCATGTTTCTTTTTAGAATATAGGGCCATCTTCATTCATAGATGTTTCACTGTCCGACACGGACCCGCGTTCGCGTTCAAACTTCGGCATCAGATTCTTCTCAGAACTATCATCCCTTTCATCTTCTACTGGTGACCAATATACTTTGTTACGGATGCTGTCCGTGTGCAGTTGGATACTGTGCTTCCGACCGTCGCCCAATTCAATGTTCGCTATCAACTTTTCCGGAAGAACATCGAGTGAACTTTTCCTTTCCCGATTTCCACTGTCGCCGCGGGATACCATTGGCGTATGTTGAATTTCTGGGAGAGACAAACGCTTCGCCTCTGTGCTCCTTTTGTCCTGTATTTTCTCCATGGACCGTGTTACTTTGGGATTACCGTCCGTATTTTTCTTGTTATATTTCTTTTCAAGATGAATTTTTGGGTCATGCTGTAATACAGAGACCTCGGTGGCTACGTCACTTCTAGGTGTTTCCGGTACATCCACTTCTTCTATGTCGTCAACAATTTCATCATGGTCTTCTGTGTCCTCATCTCCTTCTGTTTGTGTTTGAGTGGATGAAGTCTTTAACTTAGGCCGACCGCTCTGGCGATATGGATAAACTTTGTAATGTTTCTGGGCAAAGTCAAGGTCAATGTCATTGTATCGATCATTATACCGTGCTAGATACCGTGAAAAATTTTCATTTGACAAATCAGTTCCTGTCGTCGCGTCGGAATAATAGCTGTCATCGTCATCAAGCTTTCCAAGCTGAAAGCGATTTAAATGAAAATCTATCTCTCCGTACGCTGGGGCTGCCTGATTATGTTTCTTAGGCGCCGAACATATAGCTGCTATGTTAGCTAATTTCACGAATCTGGATCTTCCCTTGCCGTCCTGCCTCACAGGTTTAATATCTTGTAATGTAAAGCCTTTCTTTGCAAGCCACTCTTCAACCGACAAACCATATTTGCTATCTCGAAGCTGAGTACCGGCTTTACCTTGACCGACCAGAATCTGTGCACATGTGATGTTTCCATGTTTGGCAGCCATAAGGAGAGCGGTAAAGCCTTCATCATTCCTTGCCTCTATGCTGAGACCGAGTCTTCGGAAATGCCGTATCAGAATATCACAGGCGATGTCGTTGCCAACCATTGCGCTATATATCAGAGGAGTGTTCCCTGTAAATTGAAATATTACACTTCAATTAGGCCTGATAACGGGCTTTTAGTGAGATTAATTTTCTATATATTTTTTCTCTCCCTGATTTCATTTTCCCACAATCTGTTCTGATGGAATTAGCGCAGACTATATCAGTTTCGCCCTCACGACAATGAGTACGAAATGAATCGAATTGCCTGATTGAAATCCAACCAATCAGCTTAAAATGTGCTTACAAAATAATGACGTCACCAAGTGAGACTTAATAGATTGTTTTATTACGTCTAATAATTCCCTTATCACATTAGTAGATCGCAGACATATAGAACGTATACGTCTCGTACACAGAAACTAAAGTAACATTGTTGACAACGGCCTTTTTGAATCGTTTCGGATATATTTAATGTTACCCAAATGGACCCGTGCACGTTGTGTATATTGACCAGTGTTCTTATTGTTAGTTGTCACGAAATACACGTAGTTATTTAAATATACATAGCGTTGTGATGAAACTTCATAATAAGTAAAAAAAAAACATGACCTGTTCCTCATAAGTGAAGAATGCCCCTAAAACGGTACATCACAGTCTGTGATCTTGACCTTCAAGTCGACATTGATCTTGCGCGCATGTGCTGAACATTTGTTCCAGTTCATTTTAAATACTTCAATGTATAACAGAGATACACTCCGGACATGAACGTTTGACCTCTAAGTGTGACCTTGACCTCAACGGTAAGGGCGCGGGAGATGCCTTTGTGATAAGGATATGTCATCTCCATGCGCTAAACAATTGTGCCATGTAATTTGCATGAAAGAGTTACCATGTATACAGGATTCCATGACATTTACACTCTGAGCTCGACCTTAATTATTGGGATAGAGCCGTGTGTCTTGCACGCCAGACATCGTATTGATGTGCTAAATATTTGTGCCAAATGATTTGAAAATCTCTTTATGCATAACAAAGTTACAGCCCGGACACAAAAATGTAAATACGGTCTAACAGACGGACCGGTGGACAGACGGGGATATATCACCTTTTGGGATATACAGATACATAAAAACTATTGTGCTTTTTCGCGATGTTTCCATATAAAATGTAAAATGAAAACATCCAATTCCTAGGGAAAAAGATGAAGGTAAATCCAAATATAGAACTGGCTGAAGATTGGTGATGTTTAAGCTGGTGTTGTGAATTCGTCATGGTACTATATATTGACGTAATCTATCGTTTAGACATGTTTTTAACATCAAATAATGGTCCCAATTTCGTCAGTGTGTTGGAACTGGAAATACACCAGCTCTTCATTTACTTTACCTTGTAAGATAGGTAAAGTGTGTGTCTGTCTTTTTTTTTTGCTGTAATGTCCGGATATACCTACACTTTGTTGTCGTAATATCCGAATGTACCTACCACAATGAATCAACCCACTATGTCGTGCTGTACCCGGATTTTCGTACATACCACTTGTATCTTTAATGTCTGTATGAAATCTTACCGGTATATGTTGTGTCCGGATATACCTAACTTGTTGTTGCTGTGTTCAGGTATACCTAAAATGTGTCTGTTGTCCGGATGTACATAACATTTGTGTCTTTTGTTTCCGGATATTCCAAACATATGTGCGTGTAATGCATGGATGTACTTACCATTTGTGTCTGTAATGTCAGGGTCGACATTATGTTCTTTGATTAGAATTCGGAGTATGTCGTTGCAGCGTCTCTCACACACGTAGCTAAGCGCCGTACGTCCACAGTCGTCTGTTGCATTGACGTCTGCTCCATGACGTAACAACAACCTTACAGTATTGTCTCGTGCACCTTCCTCCTGTTTTTGAAAAACAAAAATTTAAATAATCGAAAACAAACCCGTAATGATACACCATAGAGGATAAAAATTATCTGAACTTTAAAAAAGGGTGGTATAAAGTCACGAATATTACAGTTATTGTGTATCCTCTTTGACAACAGTTACATTACAGGTATAGTATAATACTGATAAACTCTTCAAGATGCTGCTACTGGATGGTAACGTTAGTTTATAGAAATTTAAGAAGGTAACACATACAGAAAATGAAGAATATATAGACTTAGTTAAACAGGCCTTCTGAAAAAGAAACCATGAAAAGGACATAAACAAAACTTACACAACTATACACAACTCAGTTATACATAAACTATGACAACATAAATAATTCTAGAAACATTTCAAAACATTTGAACTCCATATACAGTCAAACCTATGTTAAAACCGCTATTACTAAAACAAATCAGGAGGAAAGAGAAGAAGTCATTTAAGAACTCATGAAAGAAGTAAAGGTGTAATGAAGACCATAATCATATCAGTAATCAATTTCCGTGGTGGCATTTGCTCACAAGTTTGTTTGTAAAAAAGAACATTCATGCATCATTTTTCACACGATACACATACGTGCGTAGCGTGTTATATTTCATCAGTAAAGTTTTTCAATGATTTTTGAAATGAATTCAATATTGACTGAAACGAATATCTATTGGTACATTGTTCCAAGTGTGAGCAGAGATATTAGTAAAAGAATGTTTCATGTACATAGTTGTTTTGGTATCACAATATTAGTGTTGCTTACTGATCGAAGACAATATGTTTTATTGCTGGAAAAGTTAAGTAACTCAAGTATGTATTCTGGAGCAAGATTATGTTGAGCTTTGTAAACAAGTACAGCCGTATGATATAAGCATCTATCAGCAAAAGTCAGCCATTTTAATTCATTAAGCAAAGGTGTGCTACAGGTACGCGAAGGTTTTCGTTTAATCAGTCTTGCGACTCTTGCTTGTAACTTGGACATAGTATTTATACACCGTATTCCGGTTCCCCATATAGTACAACAATAGTCCATAGATGATAAAATGTAAGCATTGTAGAACATAATTTTCTGTCATCAGTTAAGTAATTAGAAATTCGTTTCATAAGGGCAATTTTAGAATTGATTTTGGGGAAACTTTCGAAAGCTGTACATTCCAAGATAAAGTATTATCTACATAAAACCCAGCATCTTATGAACACTAACGTTTTGCAAAAGGTATTATTAATTGTTAACTTTAAAGTAAATCCTTATTAGTTCTGTGCTTACGGCCGGTCGTTAAAACATACATTTTGTTTTTGTAGGATGTATTGACATGTTGTTTAAAGACACCACTTTTTATGTTATTCAAATTTCTTTTGAAGTTTACATTGTACAATTTGAATATCGCGATCTGATTCATGAAGAGTAGAGTCGTCAGCATATAAATCAATATTGCTTGATGAGTTTCAAAAGCAATGTCATTTATGTATAACAAAAATGTAACGGCCCAAGTTAGAGCCCTGGGGAACCCCGCGTAACTTGCGTGCATTTGAAGTTATATTACCAGATTTAATAATCTGACTCCTGTTAGACAGATAAGAGCAAATAATTTAATGGGTTGGGAGAAAAGTGGTATACTTGAGTTTGTGTAAAAAGAATGTTATGATCTACTAAGTCGAATACCTTTCGAAATCAAGAAAAACTGCCCCTATATATTTCCCAGAGTCAATGTCGTTTGCCACGTATCAATGAGATGAATTAAGTTGTTTTACATGAAGTTGCTGTCGGAATCCCGATTGCGCACGGTGTAAAATTTTCGTATGTTGAAAAAAGTTCTGTAGCTGAGTAGCAATGTGTCTTTCGAAAATTTTAGAAATGGTAGACAAAATTGATATTGGACGATAGTTATTCGGATCTTGTCTGTTACCAGATTTGAAAATTGGGATAACAAATGCCTCTTTAAGTTTGTCTGGAGAAACACTCTTATCTATACTCTGATTAATGATGTGGGCAATTGCAGATGATATGTAATCACCACAAGATTGTAAAATTCGTGGACCAATACCGTCCAGTCCTGTTGATTTGTTTGGATTTAATTTATCAATAATTTGCTTTACTTCAAATGCAGAGACAAATTTTACTTCAAATAACATGTGTTTCAATTTACTTTCAAGTATTTCCTGAAGACTTAAAAAGTTTTCTTTAACAAAAGATGTTTTTTTCAATAATATTTGATATATTTATAAAATGTTCATTTAAGGCATTTAGAATGTTGTACTGGTCTTCTATTATTTCGTTTTGATACAAAAGTCTTGCTGGTATTTGATTTTCTTTATCAGAGTTTTTGTTTCCTGAAAGGCATCGGATATTATTCCATAAAGAACTGACTGATTTATTTTTTAAAATAGCTTAATTGTAAAAATTCTTTTTGCTTTTCTTTATTAAAGTTATAACCTTATTTCTTTGCATTTTGAACTCATTAAATTTCTTGTCTCTATGAAGCTTATTTCGCCTGCACATAGCCGACTTTATTTCTTCCGTAAACCATTCTGGTTGTGTGTCCCGTTTTACCCTTTTCTCTTTAACAGGGGCATGTTTATACAACACGTTATTAATAATTGCGTAGAATATATGTAAAGATATATTTGGCTCATGGTATGTTTCTACAATGTCAATATCAGCATTCATTAAAGAAACATACCATGAGCCAAATATATCTTTACATATCTACGTATGACTTTCCTTTTCGATTAGTTTCGACTCTGTGTATTAAAATCAAAACACAGTAACTGTTATGAATCGTTCTGCTGAATATTTAGACTATTTAGTAACTTTTGGGGTATAAGATACTTGCTTGCAGTCTGTGGCTTGTCATTCTAAATGTGTCATCGTGCAGACATAAAAGAACTTTCCATTCCGATAAAAAATGTGTAAAAATATAACGACATGGCATAAGTCATACGTCCCATTCATAATCGTTGTTAGGGAATTATTTTACTAATAATTTGGTCAACTAACGTATTTTTACTATGTATGTTTTCATTGTTCACCGATATCTAAAGTAGCCCTATAAAAGGAAGGTTTATCGCAGGCTAAATATCTGACGCTTATTGTACTTCACAC
This sequence comes from Saxidomus purpurata, assembly GCA_022818135.1. Lineage (NCBI taxonomy): Eukaryota > Metazoa > Mollusca > Bivalvia > Venerida > Veneridae > Saxidomus > Saxidomus purpurata. Next base: position 26,539,550 of record JAFMSR010000001.1, on the reverse strand, counting down.
ATTCAACTCATCAGAACTGTATGTCATGTTATATCACCGTTAATAAAATGCAGTTTCATTACATGACAACATTGTACAAAGTTTGCTTTTAGAATTACTATGTAACGATAGCTATTTTAATTCTAAATGCAGGAACTGATCACAAATCTTCACATAAGATTAATGAAATAAACTTTTAGATGTCTTCTTTAAATCTTAATGTTCTGAATGGTTGCATTATATGATTAAACGTAATTGATTGCACCGAAGTTCAATGACATCATTAGGCATGACGTCAATCGCCTAAGCAAGCTTGACTTCAATTCTGCACACGCTCTTCGTTTTTTTTTCCACGGAGAGATTTTCTTTTCGTATTAATCAATCAAAAACTTCATTCCACATGGCTTCGCTACGTTCCGTACTGTTTGGAGCGTAGCGAAGTCGACAACCGTAGATTTCCGACGATGTTCCGCTCCACAGGCATGGCTCAATAGATATAATCCATGTCAGTGCGGGTATTATCATCAACTGTAGATTAGTGCGCCTGCGCAATCGGCATATGAACCAAAATTATTACCTTTGTGTAGCAACATGCCATAAGCGGTGTCTTTCCATGTAGATCCCGGGAATTAACGATGTCCACCGAGGATGCATCCAGGATGAAGCGCACGAGGTGGTTCTTGCCATGGCGTACGGCGTCAAATAATACTCTTGCGTCTGTTGTAACGTCAACACCGGTGTCACCGTAACTGAAAATAGACAGTGAACTTTTGAAGTAACGGCGATAATTAAACAAGTTGTTCCGCACACCCGGAGGTTGCGGGTTCGAGCCCCACTGGGGTCACGACGGTACCTCCTCATATGACAGCAGTAATGTTTTTTCCAGGAAGCGAACTCGAGAGTGACTCGATAAGCTACAAGCTTTCTTCACAATCGAGCTAAAATAAATTAGTATAAACCTTTTAAAACCAAACAAGTTGTGATTACTGAATTAACTAATATGTTCCATTAGATTTACTATCTTTACAGCAGGCAAACTTGATTTATACATCCATCCATAGAATGTATAAAAGGTAGCTACTTAAAGCAGGTGACTGCTTTACACAGGTTCATTGATATATTAGATCATATCAAATAAACTAATACTTTTAGCTCATACCTGTTTTGTATCTTGATAGAAACTATTCGTTCAGACCTTTTTCAAAGATCGAGTCATTATAGGTCTTATATTCTCTACAAATTTTGAGACAGACATTTTCACAATGCCATTGGCACCGAATTAATTATAAAGTTTACAATAAACAAAAACTCTAAATTCCAAAGGCAAACGGGTTTCATTTCCAATTTATCAGAAAAAATGGTACAAGGAAAGGAAGACATTCCCCGGTTACGTGACCTAATTTGATAAAATTACTTTATATTCAGCCATATTAGAAAATCATCAGCGCCTCATAACTTGGAGAGTATCACCGGCAAATCGAAAATAGATGCCTGCGAATAACGATGTCAAAAATAGAACAATTACTCCTTCGTAGAAAAAAATGTCACTTTTATAGAACTTCATGACGGTATTATCATGTATAGCCAGATTGTAATATGCCCAGAGGATTGACTGAGTACGTTTTAGTCGATGGAAAGGAATCTTACCAATCTGGACGTAGTTCTAGTGCTATGACTTTCAAGTTTTTGTCAGACATAGACTGAAAAGTTATTAAAAAACCTGGCCATTTCTTAAGTATCTTATAAAATATTTCCTCTAAGCTTCTGTTTTTCATTTCTTTTCTTTACAAAGCTTCATCTAATTTATCTAAAAGTATTTATTTGTATCGGCTAACACTGTATGCAATGATGATGATAATGATGATCATGATCATCAGTATCAGGATTGTTTGGCTGATGGTGGTGATGATGGTTGTTAACAATATCAAACTAATGAAAATAAAATACATGTATAATACATCAGTTACAATAACGTCCATTCCTAATGTTGCTGGTGACCTGCTCGCAAGAGAGACAGTAGTTTTTTCGGCATCGCTGCTACCTGTCTAGAGCCGAGTGGACTGAGGACATTCTTTGTGCTCTAGAGGCGAAATCCAAACCCACTGATCTATCGAATCTTACAACCTTAATGGAGATAATATGACAAAGGTATATACTTGCATAATTTTCACTATTGTCTTCAACAAACCCTTAAAGTTTAACTTGTAATTCCACAAAACAGTATTAGTCTGAAGAAAGCTAAAAAGTATCGGAATGTGGTCCGAGTGCCTTAAACTTTGAGTGAACACTTTAAAGCAGTGCATAACTGAAAGTGTGTCCGCAAGCTGTAAGCACACATATTATTTGGAAAGAGTTTTTCAATACTTTATTCTTTTAACTGTAACGGCAATGCATCGAGAAAAATACTTTCGAATTTGTATATTGAGGTCTAAATATTGTCGTCTAATGCAATCATTCAAGTCGTGTAAAACTGAGGTTGTTACTGTACATTTAAAAGAGAAGTGGCCCAAAAGTGGAACTCTGAGACCAACAAATCTGACATAATCTAAAATCTGTTAATATAAACTTTATTTATTGATATGCTCTAACTTGTGACCATTTACTAAGTTACAACCGAACAAAACAACCTAACTCTCATTGATAATTTTGGCATTGATGATGCATAATGGTTATTCAGGCTTAAAATATATCTCTCTTCTTATCCAGAACATGCGTTATTGCGTATATTAACTTACTAAAACATCTGACATAAGACAGTATACGCAGACATTAAAGCAGGTTTAATTTACTTCAATGTACGTCCCTGAAAAATATTTTACTAGCCTAGTTTTTTTTTCTTTGATTAAGACATCTACTTTTGTACCATGCACATGTTCAGTATATTAACTTATGCGTTATTCATTGAACCTGTTGTTGAAAATTATACCCTGCATAAGTTGTATCGCAAACATACATGTTAAGACTGCCTCCCTTTTCTGCATGTCTGCGTAGAAAATCATGGACTTTTGTCTTCAATCGTTTAGATCGATGCTTGCCATTCTGTTCTCGTCTGCTTTTCGATTGTTTGAAGCTATCTTTAGAGGGACTGTATTTGTCATACATGTCTATGTGACTAGGATTCCTTCTCGCATCCTGATGTTTTCTGCTCATCGGAAGTTCCACGTACTCTGCTTGTACCATTGCTTCATCGTCAGATACAAGTACTTGCCTATCCCGTCTCCCTACATTCGCCGGCGACTTTATGTAGCCGTTTTGCCGTCCAAAACGAGGCTTCTCTGCATAATCATTTGGTTGCACTGTGTCCATTGTTCTTAATTCCAAAATAAATACTTTTAAAGGCCACTAAAACACCTTTTAATGCAAGATTTTCCTTTGTTTTTTCAGATAAATTGAACTACGTCTAAAAAAATCCAGAGTTCAGCCATATCTGTTTCAGTTACAAATAATATGTGAACTGAGCTAACGCCTATTTATCTTAACATACAGTTTCGGATTTACAATGTCCTTTCTTTAAATTGTTAATTACATTATACTTGTAGATACAAATGTTTCACCAATATGTCTTCCAAACTATTATTTTTGGCTGGACTGTGTCATGGCTTCGAAAATAATTATCTAAAAGCTACGATCAGAGTAATTCTATGTAATTAAAACGAATGGGTTGTGTACTGCTTTAATCAGATGATGTAAGTTTGTCTATAGCTTATTTCTTTTTGCAACAATCTAAGAAAATTGTGTAGCGGTATTGATTGCAACTTTCGCTAATTCAGACTTAAGAGTAATTAAGACGGTGAACCGGTGAATCCATATCCATTAATGTAATGGTGATTGCCTACTTGGTTACTTAATTAACGGGAAGGAATGCCAGTGTGCATGGATATGTTTTTCAATCTTTTACTCCGCAATCTTAGTTAAGAAATTCACGAAAGACAGTTGTCGTTCGCCAATATCTCAGAATATGTTATTGTTGCCGTTCTTGCTTCCGGTTTTAGCTACGATAGCCTGATAATGCGAAAATGCGAAAATGTTGAATATCTCTACACGCGGCGGTATTTGCCTGTGAGGTGCAATCACTCAGAATACATTTAGTGTGTAAAACAGTAATATTTGAACAAACCATATCATGCGCCCACGTTGGACTAGACAGCAGTACGTGCAATGTATTGCTTCACTTTGTTGTACACTTATAGACATAACCGACTCGGATAACTGATAGGTAAAGGCAATCTTAGAGTAGATTTATGATTGCTGTGTTTTATCAAAGCGTTTACATTATACAATACTCTTCAGCCTCAAAATCTCATAAATGTAGTAAATTCCAAATAGCCACTATACTAGTTACGTCATTATCAGTTAGAATAAATCTAAAACAGCCAGAGCATTTCCTTACACCGCGACTTTAATTCTGATTTGTAGTTATACTATCTTTGTAGTAAAGAGACTAAAAACGTAAACAATAATGACAGAACATGTTTGCATTCATCTCATTTTAAGTATGCAACTTACTTACATTATTTCTGTTAATAACTCACCAATTCACTCAAGACACTTATTTACTCACATTCACGCTGCACCAATAACTTAACTTTATTCGGTTGACATGCTGTTGTCAAACTTAATTGTCAATACGGTCTATATCACTTATTGAGGTAGTTTTAAGATTTCTTCAACGTGTTGTATCAGTTTTTCTCATTCTCATCCTCTTCACTTTCCTTTTCGAGGCTTCTTCTATTCTATTTAAAAAGACTTCCATTACATATGTGGTTATCTATAAATGAAATATATTAGATTCTGTTATAAACCTATTTAATTGTTTATCGAATAGGTTTCAGCATCTGTTCAGTAAAATACAAATGCTTGTATCAATATATTCGTATAATATTTATAACACGACTTTTTACGGTGCCCGTGAAGTGACATGTGTAACATTTTTTTATTTCGTAAAAACGAAATAACATTTCGTAAAAACGAAAAAACATTTCGTAAAAAGGAAAAAACATTTCGTTTAAAGAAAATAATATTTCGTTTTAACGAAATGAATACACTCCGTTTTTGCGAAATCTTATTTCGTAAAAACACATATTATTTTATTACGAAATAACATTTCGTTATTACGAAATATTATCACGTTTTTATAAAATCTTATTTCGTTTTTACGAAATACATTCCGTAATTACGAAACAAAAATGTATCACGTGTCACTTGAGCACCGTTTCTTCCCTATTATCATATAGTTATAATTTCTTCTTTAGTCTCATTGGTCTAAACACGACCAAGCGCGCATTCACCACATATCATTCTGACCTCTGTGATAAAAGTAGATCTGATATAAACCCCATGATAAAATTGCTAAAGCAACTGAATATTAACACTGGCCAATCAAACAAAGCTTAACCAAAAATTCGATCAATCAAATGCAACATCTGCGGATTTGGGAAGCCCACTTTTTATGCCGAAGTGAATGTTAAAAAATTGAAATCCAATTTTTAAAAACAAAATACAAAAAAAATTGCCTCAAAACTGTTTAAGACGGATAGGAAAATAAATATGTTACGGTCATTAACAGAGTTAAACCTACATTTGACGAGGGACTAGTCTAGCTATCTACGAGTCCAGTATAATCAGTATTGTACTCAACAATGTATACGTATCTCTTTATTTTACTCTACCTCCGTTAAAATAGGTAATGGACAACAAATAATTAAGTATTAACTCTATTCAGTTACTTGACTATTACCGTACAACACTTTCTGTAAGAATTTATCCCACAGCATTGTATGCACGTGGACTCCCAACATATGCCACGTGGCCAATATCGGGAGTGAAGCTGCTTCCAATATGGATCTGAATAAAAACAAGTTCAGCGTATCGAATATGGAATTTTAGTCGACTGCCAAGTGGTACAATTATTCGATGGCTATTTGTTACAGTTCATATGGTGTGATATAAACATTTGAGTGTATGTGAATTTGTATATGCACTTCACTTACCCTATGTATATAGTATTCACCAAACAAAAATAAAGAAAAATAAATATATCTGTAAGTTAGCTATATAATGTAAGACTGATAGTGGTTAATTAATTCTTGCAATATGATAACTACAAAATTTCGCCAAACACGAAAAAGCACGGCCAATGCGGAAAAACTCGAGAGTGCTAGCCAATCAAATTTATCGATTTGCTAGGCAAATACGAGATCCTTTTTCTGTAGCTCTGGACTCCATTTTGAAACAACTGCGAGTCGCCAAAATGGACAACCTTTTTGGATAAAAATTAGGAAGATTTTAAGACTTATTGCAATAAAAATATACAGTTAATTCATAAAATTGTCATTAATTAACTGAATTCATATTGGACTTTTAAGTGCAATAATAAGGCAAATATATAATTTAATTAATTAATAACATCATAATATTGTTCAAGCAAGGACGTTATATGACGTGATTTTTTCTCCATGATATTTGACGTGATTTTGCATGATCTAGGTCAAAATAACCGGGTTATGATTATTAACGACTTCATGAACTAAAGTGCTACTACATTACATGGAAGTGTCTAAATACAGATCAAACAGTTAGAAAGCGTGTCGGTTTAGCGTTTTTTCTCCTTACAACGGCTAACTCACATACGGAATTGTAGTTCATATCTAATACTAGCTCAACATTTTAAGTTAGTTAAAATTAGTCTTTAATTTTCAAAAAATCATGAAAATATAATAAGTATGCATATAAGAAGCGTCATAAAATAAATGTCAAATCGTATCTAAAAGATTAGTTCTTAGAATGGATTATCAATTTATTTAAAGAAGTGAGTGTGACATTACAGAAGGCTATTCTTTGATTCTTGAGGACAGCTTAAAACTTTCCACGGGTACATTTTTCTTGCAAGGGAAAAACAGCAGATTTATTTGTACGACGTTCTCCGTGGTGCATGTAAGGGCTTTTTAGTATATAAAACAACAGATAATACCCAACATTTTTAAACGATTGCCTTATAAATTGAATGTAAACAAGAAGTAACATAGCAGATATATGTCTAAGTATCCAGGCGTAACAATATCACGAAAACTGTATTGTCAGTACATTGTGAACACACAATATATTATTATGAAATTTAATCTCTGCGCTTCTGTAGTCACCTTGCAATTTCGTATCGTGCTTAGGTTTACACTTAACAGTTAAGTTTTGTCCTGGGAATGGAACACACGCTGATTCATATGTAAAGGCCATTCTGTCCCATTACAGAATAAAAGAAATATTCCTGCAATCAGTTTATGAGCATGATGTTATCTTTCCTTGTTGCGTGTGTACAGTGCTTGACCGCACTCTGAGGATCCGTCTCTTCACACCTGACATGTTCTATTCACTTTCAAACAATTTTGAAATATGTCGTTCTTGCGTATTGAAGTCACTCACCACGAAAAAGAATTGGCAGAATTTAATTATGATATTTTACAAAATCATTGAAGAAGAATTTTGCTCTATATTTCTAACGTTTACATCGTGAAAAGCAAATGAAATATCTGTGGTGCAAATAAAGGTCATTTCCGCCAGTAATACAAATTTCTTGGTATATTAGGAGCTACTTATAGTTGTGCTACAGGGACTTTCAGGTGAAAAGTACTGTTACATGTAAGATCATGCAATGTGCAAATTTATCATTATTCTTACACTATATGCAGTTACAGTATCAACAATATGCAATCACACTAAACAATATTATGCAATAATATGTGACACTATGCCCTTATCATCATTGACAAAAATTGGCATTGTTTAACAATATATATTATCAATTATTGGACCGGTAGACCCGCGGTTCGAATCCCGGCAGTTGCGATCGATCTTTCATGACATCCTTCATGATATATAATATCAATGTTTTACAATATGTTATTTAACTGTTTAACAATATTATATATAGTATCATTCTGAAACAATATGTAATATCAATATTGTTAAACAAAAAGCAATTATTTAGTTACTAATACCACTTACATTTAACAGTGAAAGCAGTTTGAAGTGTGAGTATTGTTTAAGAATATGCAATGATAATAGTAATCTATCAGTGTATTTTACTACATATCCCATGAGCACCATTTTGTAACTAGCATGAAATAGCATGACAATACGTACTTTTGCTTATTTTTCCACCGTATTCCTAACATCCTAAACTTCCTCTACTAAATGTTCCATAAAATCAGTTAAATTCTTTTTAAAAAGAAACATAATTCTCTGTAGTTGAGCACATAGGAGAAAGTTAACTATGCTTGTAAAACGATAAAACTTTCCGAAACGTCTGAGACTTGCGTTTCTCAGACACTGTTGTGTTTACTCACTGCCTGCAATAACTTTCCACCACAAGAAGAAATTAATTCAATACAAGCTTCTACAATGCCATTCTTAAAAGTTAATTCCGATGTAAAGTGTAACCGCAAATCCGACCTGTGACTAAAGCACCTACGTGGTTATAAAGTCACTGCAGAGTTTTGTCTGATTAAGAAGTCCTGTGGTTTTAATTTGTACAAAATTGTTACTGAAAATAGTAACACCAAAGTCAGTATGGATTGTGACTATTTTTGGTAGGTTTGAGTGATAGCTGGAAAGATAAACTTAAGTATAAATTTCAGTGATATTGATGTAAAAGTTAAAAACAACTGAATCAGTAAATTTGAAAATGGCAAAGATGTGTTTGTATACATGTATCAGTACAAATACATGGCCCGAAATCCAGAATACGAATTTTTTGTAGTCATTGTGGTAAACATGAGTTCTAGCCGGGCATGTAAAATATGCATTATTGAGAATGTACATTTCTATATTTAACGTTAGATTATAGGTTGCGGCAATTTTTGTTTAAGATGAACGTGCGTCAAAACTTTTGCACGATATTATACGTATAACATTAGAGAATTTGAGTATAATTCTCCACAGATTTATTGATAAATAAAATTCTTAAACTGTTTTTCCTGGGGCAAAGTCTATTAAGCTAAATCACTGTCTTTCTAAGAGTTTCGAATTACTTTTCACACTCTGCCCACGTTTACTCACACTAACTGGTACCTCTATAGTTTCAGAATTTACACATGACTTTAATTACCTACAAAGTTCTATTATTGCTGTTTATTTCAGTTTAAATCTGTAAAAGCCATTGAGGTTTCAAAAAGGCGTAAACATATGTTTATATTAATGTTTGTCGTTCTGTTTCTTGAATAGTCATCAACAGCCGGCGTAAAAGAGTAAGAAATCCTTTTGAAATTCTCAGAATAGATATGGATACACTTTGCTGTTGTCAATTAATCTATTTCAAACACAGTAACACCCTCCCTCTTCCAAATTATCGAGGTCTTGCTGTTGACTTTGAAATGAAATTTACCATATGTTTCTGCGAATGTTTGCTGATAAATCTCCTGTGAATTTATAATAAACAAACACGCGGCCTGCATGTGTGTGGAGCGTTGAAGAGTGTTTGGACTGTATAATTCAGAAAACATCAATGCTTATTGTGAAAGTTGAGAATTGACTGGTAAAAGGTGCATGGTGCCTTGCGTATAACTGTATTAAAATTGAGCTCCTTACTGTTTATGTAGTACAACATTGACATGCCATTAATTGATTCGTGTCAATTAAGCATATACAGGAACAAAACAATAATAAGTCGACATCACAAGTCTTTGCGAGGGTCTTGATGTCTGCATTAAGACATTTTTAATAGAAAACGGTGTTTCCTTTTCTTTCATGTTTGGCTGTATTTAAATTAAACACCGAAAATGCACAATAGTTTGTACAAACATTTCAGATTTTTTCTCTACTCCATTCGCAACATCGCCTAAAAATTGGGTCCAGATTATGAAAGGCCTCGTTTTAACTTAAACATGCTTCACATTTACAAATAACTCAATGAACCGTAATTTAATGGAAATAAACTATTTTCATATACTTTAGTAATCAGGCAATGGATGCATATGAAGTGGTCACTTAAATGTGGTGTTAGCTTTCTTTATTTAAGTATTTAATACAAAAGTTGCAGATTGGAATACGTCAGGGAAGTGGCAGCCTTACTGGGGTGAACATTTACAATTCAACTTGTATTTCTTTTCTTCAATGAATTAACTGGACACATTAAAATGAGATGCAGTTTAACTCTAGTAAATTGTATAGCAGTATTAATTTCACATCAACCCTTTGTCAATATTATTCCTCTCCTACAGAATCCAGCATTTTAATTGCATTCACAATGAAGCAACATTTCCGCAATCGAGGTGTACCTGATTTTCATTGCCATATTGGAGTTACAATTTTATAGAAATAAGAGTTTATGGGACATTCAACTAGATTTTATGACTCTTCAGATATTATGTCTCTCTCCTGATTCATAAATCGTTCAGTGGGTTTTAAATTTGAAAGGTCCATAAATCAAAGAGTCGACATCCCGACAGTAAATCTCCTCGATCTGAACGTTTCAATCTAAAATTAGTAACTATGTAAAGCGTAGATTTGTTTTCAATCTGACGTCATCAATACTTCCCTCCGAAAATAGATCCTGATTTTGAAAAAATGCCATATAATGTTCTTTTAATTCCTCTGTACATAAATTTAGCATTGTGAATATAAAGATGCGTTATGACATTTATTTTGCATCACCTCAACCCTAAATCGGGAGATGTGTCGTTAAAAAAAACATGCTTCATGGCGTTTGCAAATCACATTTGATGTATTTATGCGCATACAGTTATTTTAGGAGTGATTGATACCGCGATTAATTTGTTTTATGATGTTTTGGTTTATTTATCCCCCCGCCGAAGGCGAGGGGGTTATTAGAAATGGTCTTCGTCCGTCCGTCTGAGCGTCCGTCCTAATTTTGTCCGGAGCATAACTCCAAAAGTACTTGAGGGATTTTCTTCAAACTTCATACACTGACAGAGCACATTGGGAGAAAGTGCAGTGTGCAAGAACAATAACTCTACCTTGCCTACTTTTAGAGTTATTCCCCTTTATCAGATTTACTTGTCCGAAGCATAACTCCAAAAGTACTTGAGGGATTTACTTCAAACTTAATACACTGACATAGCACATTGGGAGAAAGTGCAGTGTGCAAGAACAATAACTCACCTGCCTACTTTTAGAGTTATTCCCCTTTATCAGATTTACTTGTCCGAAGCATAACCCAAAAGACTTGAGGGATTTACTCAAACTTAATACACTGACATAGCACATTGGTAGAAAGTGCAGTGTGCAAGAACAATAACTCTACCTTGCCTACTTTTAGAGTTATTCCCCTTTATCAGATTTAATTTAAAAGTTTTGTCCAGAGCATAACTCCAAAAAGTACTTGAGTGATTTTCTTCAAACTAATACCCTGACATAGCACATTGGTAGGAAGTGCAGTGTGCAAGAACAATAACTCTACCTTGCCTACTTTTAGAGTTATTCCCCTTTATCAGATTTTCTTTAAAAGTTTTGTCCAGAGAATAACTCCAAAAGTACTTGAGGGATTTTCTTCAAACTTAATACACTGACATAGCACATTGGTAGGAAGTGCAGTGTGCAAGAACAATAACTCTACCTTGCCTACTTTTAGAGTTATTCCCCTTTATCAGATTTACTTGAGAAAAAAAAATTCCGGAGCATAACTCCAAAAGTACTAGAGGGATTTTCTTCAAACTTAATACACTGACATAGCACATTGGTAGGAAGTGCAGTGTGCAAGAACAATAACTCTACCTTGCCTACTTTTAGTCAAATAGAAAAATATCATACCTATACTGATAATGAACATTAATATAATTTTGCAAACCTTCTCTTCATTGCCTTATTCTTTTTCCACTTACTTGAAAACTGTACTCAGCATGACCATAACTATACGGCTTTTTAAGGATTTCCTCTCACCAAGTAAAATGAACGAAAGTACAACCTTCAGGTAACTTCTTCCTGGCGGGGGGATTAACCATGTGTAACATGGCTCTTGTTTTGAAAATAAGGAGACACATGCGTTAAGACGCTTTTTAACTATAAATAAAACTATATAATGATTTTCTAGATATTTTTTCTCGATACTGGAATTAATGATTTCTTGGATTAATATTATTCATTGAAAAAAAATGGATAAGAGAGATACCCGTGTTTACTGTCGGAAATTGAATTAAGATACATTAATTTTAAATCAAAAGAATGCATTTAACAATTAGCCACTAACTACCTTTTTAAAAGTTTGAAATAATTAAGAAACTGTAACTATTTTGAAATAATATTCGTTTCTTTTCCTATACTATATAGCTTTATTCTCCAAGACTCTTGTATTTCATGAAACATTAACACGAAAGGAAAAATCGTTGAATGAAAAGAGAGCTCTAATGAATAGCATTAAAAGATCTACTTCAATTCTTCATGATCCTCTTTGAAGTGTGTAACACGGTTAATTAACTGTGACTTTATTAACTCTCCTTAACGGATATGTCCATCTTACGGACAGTACCATTGATTGGTCAAAGTTGTGTCAACTGACATGAGTGAAACAGCAGATAACATTCGTCCTAAAGTCAGAAGCACTTGTTACCTACAGTTCTGTGAGGGGTGCGTTAGAAGGTCCGCATTTATTAAAGGGACACTCCCTACATCTAGCAGGCAGATTGTATTCTTCAAAACATAAATTATGTGTTCAATGAACATTAAATGATAAATAAATACAGTTTAAAAAAAAATATCGTGAAATGCCTAATTTTAGCATTAATAATTAGCACAGAGGCCTTTTTTAATAAACAACTCTCCACCCATTAATTGTAGAACAACCATTTTACATACATAATTGTTTTTAGGGTACTGCAATATATTTGAAAACGCTGATTTTACTAATGATGACCGGAATGTTTAGCTTAAATGTTTAGGTTAAGTAATAATATTTGCAAATACTCTGTTACCTATGCTTTTGAAGTGATTCAGTTTGCACCAGTTTTAGGGAGTGCCTCTATGATCTTTTATGTTGCTGTTTCAAATGAAGGCGCAGACACACTAAACACGGTATGCATGTTCTCATATCGTTCTTTACATTTTTGACGCCAGAATGGGGAAGTTTTACTGTCTATTTCACCAAATCATATTTGTCATTGTGAATTATGGTCTAGAATGAAGCTTCAAACAGAGTAGATGCTTTGAAAATATAAGAAATCAGTTATACAGAGTTATTTCTCTTATTTACAGATGTAAAAAAAAACATACATATTAAACAGAACGGTTTGTTTTTCTTTTTTTAACTAGACTAATTTTACAGATTCCCTAGATATATTACAGAGATTCATATATTTTCTTTATGACTCTGGAATTGTTCATTATTCTAGGAGTATAAATCAGAAATTAATGGTTGTCTTAAAATTATGACAGTAACTTTGAATGGTAATATCACTTGAAATATCGCATTTTAGATGGGAAAGCGTAAGAATGTGGTATTCACTGCTGTCAATAATTCGCAATCAAGGTAAATGGTTGAAATCAAAGATCTTACTATCGAGTCAAATATGTAAATGCAATATAAAAATTCCTTTCTGTGTGTGTTACTTGGAACTGATGTACGTGTGACTGATGTAAACTACATAAACACGAAATTAACGTGTAAAGAGTTACATATTTTGAGTCTTCGAAGATCTGCATGATAAACCGTCATTAAGTTCACATTAATGAATGAGAAAATCATGTGCTCGTTAAATGAAATATTTCTAATGGATAATCAATATGATAGTGGGCATTGAAAGCTTTGTATGTCGCTGCATCTGTTTTTAGAGCCTCAGATATAAAATATATTATATCTGTCATTGAAAAATTACCTTTGTTACGCTAGTTCATCATTATCAAGGAGAATCAGAGTCATTTTGTATCATTTGTGTCTTTTTATAGCTTTCTTTATCAGATATCGTGTTAAGGTAACGGTTGATCTTGCCCCGTGCTTTTAAAGGTATAGTGTGCACAATATCATGCTTAGCACGAAATCATGATGAAGTTAAATGAAGTATAGTCAAGTTATATCTTTTAACAAAGTCTGGTTCCATCACAAAAATCAAAAGGCTGGTTTTTTAACTAATGTATCTTTATATTAAACTCCATTTTGTGATTAAGTATCACTTGAATTTACTTCATCTTACTTGAGAATCATTTTGTGCTTAGCATAAGATTGTGTACAAGGAACTTTTGTAAGCATAGGGCCTTGTGTCATGAAACCTTAAAACGCCCATATTTTAGGAAGTATGTAAATATGTATGTGTATGTGTACGACAATGTCTTACAGTGATAAGGGTATTAATGCTTACACAAATAAGTACATAATGCAATATACTGTCTTGAACACTTTCAATAGTTTTAAACAGACGTATTTAAAATCTTTAAAAATACATGCGCATAAGATTTCAGCCAAGGTCTACCGTACCTTTAAGCCGAAAATTGTGTCAATGAATGGCTTTCAGAGTAGGGCAAGATAACATGATTATATTGGCAGATTTATACAGAATCTTCACACGACTGGTACACAAAAGGTATGGAAACTTATTCTGTTAAAGTCATAAAATGTTAGAAATGAAAAAGGAACGATTAATAAAAGAATAAAATAATTAATGATACCTAAAACGACGTTTTACAAGTTATGTGAAAGGCGTGTTTCCCTTTTTGGTTGCTACACAAACCCCCCTTGCTGGCATTGATAATTAACACTGGTCGCTTCGAAAGACCGAAAGCAAACAAATAGAGTCATGTAATGGTTCCATCGGAATAACTCACACAATCATTTCCAATTCTCTTTGTTTATATTCTATTATTTCCCTGTCACAACCATTGACACAACATTAACAGTTCTAGAATAAGGCAATTAGCGGGAAAAACTTAATTCAGGGTTTTGTACAAAGAAGAACATTGATACCTGTGGAAAAATTTACATCACAGAGAAATGGTATATGCAGATCTGATATGACTTTTTACAGTTGTGTGTATAAATTAAATTATAGTTTGGTCTTAGTGATTGTGTAAAATGTTACTTACAACGTAAAATTCAGTTTACATGAAATATATTCAATCACTCGTAAATGTATTGATAGAATGATGATTCAGCAAGACGAACTTACCCAAATGATTTATTATTTCAGTTCATAAGTTAAGTAAAACTTAGAATAGTTATCTTCATAAGTATATCATTCAAGGACAATCTAATATAACGAAGAAAACAAGTACAATGCATACAATGACCAGATAAATTAACGATCTCCAAGGTCGCTGTAGTTGGAAATCTGAATACAACCTTATCTAACATTTATTTCAATGTAAAAAATACTTATATAAGAATAAAGTTCATAAAACCTCTTTTAAGAACATTAACTCGAGATCTGGGTATACATGGACTTTCTAAGAAATAATAGTCCACTTGATATAAAAATAAATCACTGTAGACTAATGTGCATCTATTTTACTATCAACAGACACAACTGATATCTCTTTTATTTAAGTCCTGTAAAAACATTATTGCACATGTATGTTATCTGATTCGCCTTTCACATCAAATATAGTATATGTATAACACATGTTCGGTGTTTCTGGCTGAAGAAAATACGCCCAGACACCCAATTGTTGCTTGACTGTTGTAAATGTAAATATCCTATTCCAAGACTTTTGTGCTGTACATTTAAGGAAAATGTGATATAAAAAGCAAGCTTACTGCAGGAAATATTGTAACAAACCGTTCTTTTGTTTTCATCATTACAATTCAACCACCTTCAACAAAATTGTCTTTGTATGACATTAGGAAAAATAGAAAAAATAATTGGTTGGTTAGTACGTGGACGGTGACAATTAATCTAGCAAGGCAGAATTCCGGAGTCTTTCCCTTTTGCGTGCTACCAAGCTATTATTTCATTCATTCTGTCTCTTACTTCTCTGCCCTTGGACACACACCTTTTGTTCTTGATGTTCTTGCGATACTTTTATTTAAAAGCGTTTGAAACATATCATATATTTATTTTGGCGTAGTTGCATGTGTATTTTTGAAAAATCAAGAACACCATACTTGTTGCCATTCCTTGGTATTATTCAACAAATTAATTATATTAAGATTAAAGCATAAATATATTTGTATACGTCAAAATCTTTTCACATAAAGAGATAAATTTATAAATATACATATTGCTCAATATCTATCACTCATTAAAAAGGTTGCGTTTTAAAGTTGGTACGTACACAAACTGTTTGGAGACCATTCTTTACCCTAAACAATGTAATATGTATTTGAATTAACGTATATCAGCATGCTTTTAAGTGTGTGTCAATTTAACAAATCGAAGTTAAATTTGTAACTGCTTACGCAACATAAAGCTCATTTTCTCTATTTTACATACGTTTTTGTAATTAAAATCATTGAATTTATTCGTTAAGAACTCAAGATATATGTTATATATTACGAATCAACATTTGTGTTGAATTTCGTAAAAAAAATCCGGTCACATAACTACTCCTATCGTCTTATGTCTAACGATACTATTGTTGAATAAAATTAAGATCCGATGATGATCAGCACAAATTTTATACAATTTAAGAAAAATGTTAATAAAGTTTATCTACGTACCTTCGTTTAGTTGGTAACGCCATTGAAGTCACATTTAATATTCATGTACGAATAGGGACCACCATTTAGTGTTGTTACATTAAGCTTTTAGTTGCGTTATACTGAAGAAATATTCTTCAGTTCAGAAACCTTAACTGTGTAATAAAATCACATAGCAAAAACTCCAAAGGGTAAAAGTTTACAAAGGTTCCATTGATGACTAGATCTAGCAATTTATAACGACAATAGTGTTAAATATTTATATAGTATTCACATATAGCTCAATTACACTTTATAATTAAAGACTAACAATGAATATAAAGTAATAAATCTTCGACCGCACGTATTTCCCGTACCTCTTACTGAATTTACAGACCAATGTGATCATTACATAACGGATGTATAAATGGCTGCTTCAGCCAATATTGCTTACTGCAGTCGACACAAACAAGGAAAAATCTCTCGCTATCATTTTTCCATTAGCAACATTTTATATGTGCATTATTAAATTTAGTTCAGTTTGTGACTGAGACTGACACACGAGGAGTCAAATAGTCATCGGGTGTTTATTCTTACTGTGTAAAAAATTGTAGATTTAAATAAAGAGCATATGCACAGAAGTTGAAAGAATTAAGAATAAAAATATTAACTTATACAGTTCAAATATAAGCGGGTGAATATATTGTTAAGCATGTACATAATGTATCAGGGCCGTACTTGTAGAGGAAAATGTTTTCTGGAGTGATCATACATAGTTAACAAAACAAAAACCTTCAAACTTGTTGAAATGGCTGC
Organism: Saxidomus purpurata; assembly: GCA_022818135.1. Lineage (NCBI taxonomy): Eukaryota > Metazoa > Mollusca > Bivalvia > Venerida > Veneridae > Saxidomus > Saxidomus purpurata. The sequence continues at coordinate 26,522,206 of JAFMSR010000001.1, read as the reverse complement.
AAAAAGTATCTTATAACTTTACGAGTACCTGCTGATTTTCATGGTGATATTCCCGTTCAAAGTGGCCATTGAATTTAAAGAAAACATTAATCAGTGATTTATATCACTAGAAAAAAAATATCATTGCCATAGTTATAACTCAAAAATAACGATCTTTATAACAGTTTCATTCACTTGAATATAAAGGTAATCGGTAAAAATCTATTTTGCTATCCTAGTCAAAAATAAAAAAATCCACCCTTTCGGTTATGTATATCCTAATTTGTATTTATCAATAACAGAAATAACTTGGTAAAACTTATTTTTATTATGTTTTTAAAGCATTCATTGTGTTTTGGGCATCATTCTTAACTATAAAGGAATTTCACCATTTTGAAGCGATTCCAACCAGTTGGGGCCAATAAACCTAAGGCCAAGGTCACATTGAGCTTCATTAGTTTTTCAGTGATAACACTTTACAATTAACACTTCATAGGACTTTCATGAAACTTACTCAGAACGTTGCGTCTAACCTGTAAATAATCACTACTGTTTTTGGGTCAATGGGTCAAAGGTAAATAATGTCACAGTGATTCGAAGTTTGAAAATCATTGCATTTCGGTAGTTTGAGATCTAATAATAGTTTCACTTAGTAGATCCTTACTGTTTACTTACTAAGGTAAGTGGGTCAAGGTCATGGTCACAGTAACCTTTGTTAGCTTTAACTGATAACATTTCAATTTTTTTCGCAAAACTTACCCAGAACAGTGCAGTCAGTCCAGTAGAGCGATACTGACCTTTGTCCTCTTGTTTAAATAACAACTGACTACTATAAGCGACATTATTGCGATTATATGTGACACACATAAAACAGTTACAATTCTTTTAATTGAAAGCAGCAGTAGCAATATTATCTTCATTGGATAAAGAAGCGTTGTTAGTACAGAAATACATGTTTTCCATTATCTCGGTTACCATGGCAGCAAGATTGTTTTCACGTCAACTATACATTATTTTGCGTGACATTAAGATATTAATCAATTCTGACGCAGGTAAATTTGAAAGTTCAAAGCACGCAACATTTAAAAAAGAATGTGTCAACTGCGCAGAAAATTTGAACATGCTAAATAATGAAGGTAAATTAGTTCTGGATTTAGATACTGGTTTCCCGTGTATTATTTCTTAGTTTGACATTTTGCTTATCATCAGTTCTATTACTCGTTAATATGCCTCCTCTATCAGAGCAAAATGTATTCCCATAAACTTTATTTCATTGATTACCCATTTCCTCTACTGCACTTGATTAATATTTTACTTGCACATGTATCTCGTGTCAATATGATAAATATATTTACCATGATTCAACGTAATTAGGAGTTTAAAATAATTGTATTTGCCTTAGACCTTTTGTCAATTTGCACTTATATTTCGCTATTCTTCTTCCACAGTCTCAGTAATACCATATAATAACATTTATATAACAAAATATAACTTTAATATATTCAACTTTTATATCGATATAATTGGTTATCTGAATTGACAATAAAATAAAACAGCAAAGACTCAAGTTTACGTAATTGAGAAATACAGAGTCTTACCCACGTCCTTGGAATCTACGAGGCATAATCAATCTTCACATAGGCACAAGTACAGAACTGGCTTCCTCGTACCAGAACACTGCGTATTAATGAGAATGTTTACTTGTTAAGCATTCTTAAACAGTGATACAGAGAAAATATGTCCATTCTCGTTGAATTCAATACTGCTTTACTACTGTTTCCTACAACATTGCAATTACATTCAGTTTTTATTCGAACATATCCACCACAAACATCACACTGCGACCCTATTAAAGCCCCTGTTTGATATTACTAAATGTCTTGTTTTTTTCATTTAGAGGGTCTTAAAACACATTCCGAGGTTCATTTGAAATATTTTATGATGTTCCGGCATCAATGGAAGATTATTTGGTCGCGTGATTTCAGGTGATGCGATTTCATGATGTGTTTTGATGTAAATGTAGTTGTCTCCAGCGTCGGTATTACCATCACTTAAGGATTAATTCTTGTTTAAGGGAATCAATGGATCCTTGACACAGAATACTTAAGAAAATGAAAATATTACAGAATACTAAAAAAATAAAAGCATTGTCTCTGTTCGTGGAATACTAAGGATTCATTCTGCAGAAATATATTTTCCACAGTGACAGTGCTATTTCTAATAAGAGTTGTTGAATAGTGTTTCGCATCCATATACATGTATAGTGAGCACACCACAACGTTCAACGCCGAAATACAACCTAAACCCGCATGTTTCTAGTCCGAAAACAAAGGTCCAAACAATGTGTGTGCAGTAACTCTTACTTTTATTATAAGCGAGCTGAGAGTAAAGAGTTGATGGGCATCCTCAAGGTGCCGGAATATTTTCCTATTGAAATAACAACACATAAAAAGTCGAATATGCCCGTTATCACGAACATGTACTTAAAAATAACGCAATCACTATCTCTATGGAAACAAACGAGTTAAAATGCTAAATTAATTGATCAATATCCTTAAAAAAAGTCTTATCAACGGCTAAGTGGATTGTAACCTCAGAAAATATCCCGAAGGACGTATGTAATTAAATATATCTGATAGAAAATCTGGTTCAAAATTGTTACTACGTGGTATCTTATAGATTGGTTATAAATATATAAGATACGAGTAGAATGCTTATACACCAAATATAATTGTTTGTTATGAAATGGTCTCAATTTGAAATGATATATAACTCACAGGCGTGGACCTCTATGACGTCATAAGCGATCTTATCTAGCTTATAAAACTTGCAACGGAATTACCTGTTACCATAATTTGAACAAACTTTGAAGAAATCTACTAGGCAATGTTGCATGCCAAGTATCTAAGCTTTAGGCCTTGTGGTGTCAGAGAAGAAGAGTTTTTCCTATATAAGCCTATGTTTAACTAAGTGACCCCGATTCGGAGTCAATTTTGATCCGGGGGTCAAAATTTGAACAATTTTGGTAAAGGTCCATTAGATGATTCTACATGCCAAATATCTTAGATTTCGGCCTTGTGGTTATAGAGAAGAAGATTTTATAGTTTTCCTATATAAAGCCTATGCAAAACTAAGTGACCACACGCGCGGGGTCAATTTTGAACTACGGTCATAATTTGGAAAATCTTGGTAGAGGTCCACTAGACAATGCTACATGCCAAATATTTAAGCTCTAGGCCTTGTGTGTTTTCAGAGAGAAAGAGTTTTTAAAGTTTGTCCTATATAAGCATATGCAAAACAAAGTGACAACCTACGCGGGGTCAATTTTGACCCGGGATCATAATTTGAACAATTTTGGTAGAGGTCTACTAGACAATGATATATGCCAAATATTTAAGCTCTAGGCCTTGTGATTTCAGAGAAAAATATTTTAAAAGTTTTTCTTATATAAAGCCTATGTAGAACTAAGGGGTCAGTTTTTACCCAGGGTCATAATTTGGAAATCTTGGTAGAGGTCTACTAGACAATGCTACATGCCAAATATCTAAGCTCTAGGCCTTGTGGTTTCAGAGAAGAAGATTTTTAAAGTTTTTTTCTAGTTGTTGCCATACCAACCAGAGATCTGCATGGAATGAAATTCTTTGAACAATTTTGGTAGAGCTTCATGCAGGGAACATTCCTGCATAGTTTTATCATCATTGGCCCAGTGGTTTTAGAGGAGATGTCTTTTGAATCAAAATGTTGACGGACGACGGACAATCATCGATTAGAAAAACTCACCCTGGCGAAAGTGGCGTTGTTCATATATGCCAAGCATTTCTGATCAATGAATGCACCATTATCTGGGCACATCATATTTGGTGTATTTATTGGCCTTATTACACACGAGATTATCCTGGCTGATGATTCCGGAGACAGCTGATTTAGCATGGTTGAGAATGGTACAGAAATGTAAGTATATAAAAAGACAGGTAATCTCTAAAGAGGAGTATAAAAAATCAAAAATGATTGAACAGTAATGATTCAAACATACTGGTTATCAAATAATATTCATTGTCTGACACAAAAGTATAAGTATCTAATGAACTGGATATCAATGTGTTTTACATTATGGTTATAAATCTATTTGATGTATTTGTACAACGTATTGGGTACCGTCAAGTGTGCTTCAATTACTAATATATGACATTTCGGTGATTTGTTGATTAAAGATGGGCTTTTTATACTCGTATAAAGAATTGCATATATTATCAAACACATCACTTTAAATCACTTCAAATATTTACCCTGCGTTTCTTTATCATTTCAGCATATATCCAATACAAACCAATTCTAATTACATTATGTAATACTAGTTGTATCAGGAAACGGTCAAAGTACATCTGATAAATTAGCTGAAAAATATATGAGCGATTGGTGATCAAATACGTCTTAATAAATCGGTACCTTTGAAACAATTTCTCCACTCTGGTGGTGCAGATTGTAATCAGATAGATGGTGGCTTGACAATTGATATTAATTCTGGATAATTACGTTCCTTGATTAGTAGGAAAAGTAGTCACGAACAAAATAATCATTATGTTGCTCAAACAGATCCATCTCACATCATCATTCTTTTGGACGAAACGTACTTCGTTACATCCCTTTAACATTCGAAGTTTCTGTATCTAGACCCCTGGTAAAAGAAATAGCAACATGTTCGATTTTAACTTGTTTTTAGCATACTAACGACTTTTCGCCTTGAATTTAACGAAAGTGACAAAACGATCTACTTTTATTTCTACCACCTCACATCGCTTCACTCAGCCATTGCAATACAATCCCCATTAGAGTAAAGAAAAATGACTCTGTCATGATTGCTACCTCTCTTTACCCTTCCCATATATTTCTTTAATGAACTTGTCACTCTTTTAATGTTAAATGTGCCATTATTTTTTCACAAGACCACTGAAAGAATGATGGTATTGTCATCATCTATCTCGTTTGTTACTCTTACCCATTTTTCTTTGACGACTGCCTTCCATTCAACATAAAACTGGAACATTATTTCTTTTTTCAGAACTACTCCCTAAAATATCTACTATAATATGCAATATAAAACAGAAAAAAATGATGATTGGATTGAGGAGAATGATGTCAAAAGTAAATCGACAAAAAGTGTATTGAAATAACTTATAGGTGTGTGTACCATTTCGGAATTAAATTTGCAAGGATTCAGTGAATGTCTTCAAAGCTAAGGAGAGCTGAATACTTATCACTACAAACTCAATTCCATTAAATCGGTTGCAAAATCTCAATTGATATACGTATAAAAGAGAAATTGCGAGTATACTCGCTGCGGAGTGATGCAATCACTGGAGATGATGATGATGATGAAATGAGCGCCGAGATATTATTTAAACGAGACAAAACTATACTTGTATTGTTAGAAGGAAACCATGATCACATTACTCTTCTAAAGAAGGAATGGTTTCATTCAGTGACTTACCTATCTGCCGTGTGAGCATGGCTCCTCGTTTTTTCTTTAGATGGAGCATTTCTATTTAACCACTGTTTCATGGTAAGATACATGTTCTGTCTCAGATGTCATATACGATTTCAGTTAGTAAATGCTTATTTTAAATATCAAGAAATTAAATTTAACTTTCGCCGGTATGCTTTCCAAACCGTAAAAATGTATTAAAGTCCGATTTTTTAGACACAGAATAAACGTTTAAAACTAGTTCTGCGGCTTCTTCCTTAAAGTGACATTATGCGCATTTTTAAAGTAAAATTCCAGCTGAAATAGGTGTGTGTGCAAAGGGTAGAGGAAATAATAACTTTTGACCCAATACAACAAACTTTCCTGCTACCAGAGAAAATAACTTCCAAATTACTTTTCCTATTTTGACTTGGAGAGTCAATTTAAGAAATAAACAAAGCATGTCGGGTGCTTCCCTTCCCTGCCGAGCAACACAAAATACAAGGGAGATCACTGCCAAGGAAGAATTTATTTTTTAGTCCATTTCTTTAATTTCTAAAGCACCAACTTTAAATATTAGCGGCATTATCATTAGTTTAACACATTTAAATGCACAGCTACCGAAAATTGCTTTTATAAAACTGTCACCAAAATACACTATGTGCAGTAAGATGAGCATAATGTCTTAAGCTGTTTTAGTAAACAGTAAAATGTTAACATGTATCATTTTTAAGTAATAAAAAACATTGGTAGACATATGGCTCGCATACTGCTGTCGTGATTCCAAATGCAAACACACATCATTCTTCTTTTAATATTACTTTGCATGCTGTTCATTGGTTGTAATTGGGTGTTTGATTGTTATTACTATTTGCACTTTCATCTTTGTTTAGGAACAAAGCCAAAATTACTTAGTGGAATATGTTTGTTTCACAGAAGTATGGTTTTTGACCTTTCTTCTTTACTTCATGAGTATTTCAGACATCACTCATTGGAAACTTATTTGAATGGGTATTCGATGTTAAATATGTAAGCGGCATATCTTCATAATCTCCTTACATCTAATCTTTTTTTCTTTATCATTTTTATTTAATTCTGTTGATTTTTTTTCTCATTAACGCAATAGGATTTTATCTAAGATGCCATTTTAAAGACTTTTTATCAGTTTGTCAATGGTTGATATTAATTTTTTGTGTAGACAATCATTCTTGTATTATACCAAAAAGGTACATTCTATAACACAATATATCATCCGCTCACCCTTAAACCTCACGACGTCGCGGATTCGTTTTCCTTACCATGATAGTACTATACTCCTTGCATAGAGTCTAGAACAAGAAGAGTGACTGAATGCTATGTATTGCAATTTCAATACTTTCAAAACTTTTTATGCAGTAAATGTGTTATTGAGTAGTTAATTTCTATTTTAAAGTATATTGAGAAATTAGATCAGCGACTAAAAGTTCCTTCGAAACCCACACAATAGTTCTAATGTTGTCCTTGCAACAAATGCATTTTTAAAAAAAACTCGCAAAAATTTGCATGCACAGTAATTAGAAAAAGTGAAGATAGTCAAGCAGTCTTCGATTATGAAGGATATTCACAAAAAGTAAGTCCCCTTATCTGTGTTCTTTAAGACGTCTGAAAATACAAAATGCTCACATAAACAAAGCTCATAGTTATAATTTCAAACGAGATTGACGAACCTCATTTGAGAAAGTGTCTTTCATGTTCGTTACCTGTCCTCAAACCGCGCCTCTTGAACCTCAAAAATATCTTAATTTTTCTTATGAACATTAATTTATTTCGATTGTTAACGGTTGGGAGATGTTCGAGTATCAGTTGGTTTGCGAAGGAAATTGCTTCCTAGATTTTGTAAAATTTCTTGCAAGATTTAATTCACAAGACACTTTAATCCTTCAAGATTCATAGACGATGGACTTTTACTATTTCCTTCAATAAAATTATAGAGAGGTGAAACATTTGAACCTTAGAAAACTGGAATTAAACATCCTTAATGAAAATTGTGTTACAATATTTACCTTTGTCACTTCTTTTTTTCACTTCTTTTTTGTTGGCATATATTTATTGTGGCCTAGCTCACTTGATATAAACAAAAAATGTATGTATTTTGCAAATATGATAGTTTGATATACATAAAATAATCATAAACAATTTTTCGAGTTCAATCACCGAGATTCGGGTATTTTTCCCAAGGATTTAAATTTACTTCGTGCTTATCATTTTTTCAGCGGGTATTGATAATTAAGAAATAAATTACTAAAAGTAACCCATAAACACCATCAAAAACCGCACTCACTATCAGCAGAAGATTGAATCCACGAAGCAGACAAAGTTGATTCAACAGCTTAAATAACAACTACATAAAGGCAACGCCATGTAAAGGACAATACGTACAGAACAAACACACATATAAGTGATAAGGCTGAATTTGAGGTTTTCCAACTAACCTAGTTCCAAATATTTAGAACTCAGGTCAGACCGATATGTACCAAACTTGAACTTCAGTAAAATAAACCAAACAAACATTAACATGAAATTAAATTGACCAGGATAATTTGACTGAAACATAGCCTATAGAGTCCTTAAGTCAAAGTCTATTTTTAAGATCATGTGACCTAATTTTTCATCCGAGGCAAATCGGCCCTTATTCGAACTCGTCCGAGAAATAACTAGTTGACAAACATTCCAGACCAAATGTTCGATAAAATTAGGCAATTAAAATTGGCCACATAGATTTTTAAACAACTAAGTATATACCGGTACGACGCAAGACAGAATAAGAAAGACATGACATTCAGTATCTGGTAATTTCCTAATAATACAGTCATTGATCCTACAGGTGATACCAAAGACAAAAAAGCTAAAGCTAGTTATGTCTCAAAGAACCGGTTTGTATTTTGTTTTATGCATTTTTGAATCTTTTTATCAAATATTTCATAAGAATAAGATTATAAATTGTATTGTGTAATACAGAAAAAATTGTTACTTGCTAAAATCATAACGTTCATGCTCATAGCTTACGTAAAATATTTGTTTATACGCTGATTATTACATCTATAAACGTATAAATCACGCCAGGAGTACCTTTGCAGTTTCGTTGGCATGAGCACTAATAATCGAATGTCGTTGCAGACAAATGATTTGCTTTCGCAGCAATACTTTCAGACATTAGATCAATCATAAATTTCTGTTTTTCATTGGCAGTCAATACACTCGACGAGAAATGTCGCCATTTCTAGATTAATTCGGAGACGTAAACTCATTTATAAGTAATAAGTCATTAATGCCACGCCAAAATGCTAAGACTGCGATGTCAGCTTGTAGATCTGAGTCCACTTAAATGCTAGGACGGTCTGAAGGATTGGTTGGATTACAATTCGTTACCAGCAAACTGGCCAGTAGGTATTCATTGTCAAAAACACTTTTATAAAGTATTTACATTTATATAGATGAATATTTGAACAAGGAGATACTAACTAAAGAGGCGAGGGCAAAACTGAAACTGTCTCATATACAAAAATCAGTTTTCAGACAAATCCGTTAAATGTGTATTGGTCATATTGTGATCATCTTTGCTTCAAATAAGGTCTAGTATAGTTGCAATAAATAGGATACATTACTGGTACATTCACCCCAAAAATATCTCCTTCAAAAAAGACGGTTTAAATAAACTTTCAATACAAAATCTAGACCGTGGTGGCCTCAATTCGTGCCAACAACTAACTGATCATCAGCGTACAGATCAGCAACTTTCGCAACTGTACGCTTGGACACTTTGATAGTGTCCGTTTAATAAATATATTTCACAAATTGAAAAGACATATGTTCGTTTCTTAGATCAAATATATCTATACATTTCTTTCCTTATTATCCTCTTACAAAATGTCAGAATTGGGTAAAAGCTAGGTTAACTATTCGTGAAAAGTCGGCATTTTAACTCAAGAATTTCTATATTCTTTTTTTTTTCTTACTACATTTTTTTCTCTCTTTTTCTAAGACACAATTGTCATTAGGTTTATAAATTCATTAAAAACCTCCTTACCTTACGACACTGATTTTACAGAGCGGTTCGGTACTCAAACTCCTTTTAGTTTCATGTGGCCAGCCGTCAGGAAAACTCATTATTTCAAACTTTCTCATACGGCATTAATGTTTCCTCTTTAAATTCTTCTCTAATTTCAGCGAGCTAACATTGAACACCTCTTGTCTTTTCAGTCTTCTAGATAAATGCTATAGCAATCATTTTGTTTAACAATCCATCACATAAGAGCTTATATTTTCACATTAAAGGATTTAAATACATCACAGCCTATGAATGTCCTCACACCATGAGTTTGTCTCTAAGCGGGATTCAGTTTCTCTGATTGGAGACCTTTCGAGCCGTTGCAGAGTTTTGCCCTCAGGTGAATCTCTAATAAAACAATCTCGGGATCAATAAACTCTTATAATTAATTGCGCTATAATACCTACTTCGGTGCTATGACGTCACGATCGGCTATCTATGATCTAAGATAAATGGAGGTTGATGAAATACTCTATCACAAGTTGAGAATAGAAACTGGTATTGTAAATAGAGTACTGTAACCAGTCATTTTAAGTTACAATCATTTAGACTTAAAAGATTGCCAACATTTAAGATTTAAAAAAAAGAAATTACTAGTAAACTTATGTTCCGAACAATTTCAAGACGGACGCACTCAGAAAACGTATACGTTTCTGCTGTCTCAATTTTCAAATCACGTATTTTTTTCCTTTTCTCTTCACATACACAGTCTCTAGATTATTATAATAATCGAAACCTTATTAACACTGTTAACAAGTCTGTTTAAATTATAATTTATAAACTGCAGACCCGGGCATCAGGTTGTTATTTAATGCTCTCAATTTCGAAAGTACTGAGTATCGTGTAATAAAATAAAATAAATCGCTACAGGAGCCAATTTAATTATCGTCTGCTGCACTCATTGAGTCTCGTAACCCAGCTACTATATAAAATATTTTCACAACAGTTTAGTTTAATAATATTATAAACGTATACACGTTGCTCAGTGGCAGGTTACACTTGACTCGTGACTGACTCTTAGATGGTACTGTTTGTTGATGCAATTACACTAGAATCCAGAATTTCGGTTTTTACGATGTTTCAAGTATAGTTAATAACTGTCAAATTTACTCTCTAGTTCTGTAGATCGTGATTTAGAATCATCATTATTGGTTCCTTATGCTAACTCAAGATCAATCAGTTTACCTTCTCTGCAGCAAATACAGCTACTATCCTAAAGCCTTTTGTGTAATGATCTCGCCTTTTCAAGACAGTAAGAAAAGTAGCAGCAGGAGAACATTGAAAATTAAGATCAGATTAGCTATTGACATCATCTGAGACTGTTTCTGCACTGTTTTGATTTTATCAGGGAGGGAGGGCTGTTATTTTGTATGTAAATAATTATAAAAGAAACGGTTTCTGTTTTATTTTGAAGGAATTTTGTTAATATATAATTTTATACATGTAACTTAACTGTAGCTCATACAAACTTATTGTAACTAGTTTGTTTATACTTATTTATACCCTCTTAACGAAGTTTAGGGGAGTATATAGGAATCACCCGGTGGTCGGTCGGTCCGTTGCATTTTCCTCGTCCGGAGCATAACTTGAAAACTACTAGTTGGAATTAAATACAAGTTCATAAAATGGTCAAGCACACTGAGAGGAAGTGCAGTGCACAGGAACCATAACTCCATCTTGACTAATTACTAAGTTTTTCACGTCTTTGTTATGACGCGGCCAGGGAGCAAACCCACGACCTCCCGCACTCAAAGCGGGCGCTCTACCACTAATCTTGTTATCCTCCGCTTTGGCGGAGGGGATGTAGTAACGGGCTCCGTCCTTGCATCCGTCCGTCCGTCCGTCACACTTTTGTCCGGAGCATAACTACAAAAGTACTAAAGGGAATTACTTGAAACTTAACACAAAGACAGAGGACATTGAGTGGTAGTGCAGTGCCAAAGAACCATAACTTTACTTGGCATTTTGTGTGAATTATTCCCCTTTGTTACATTTTCTTGATTTTTCTTGTACGGGGCATAACTCCATAAGTACTGAAGGAAATTACTTGAAAATTAAAACAGTGATACATTACAATAAGGGAAAGTACAATGCCCAAGAACCATGACTATGTCTTGCTTAATTTTTTAATTACTTCCCTTTGTTACATTTTCTTGATTTTTCTTGTCCGGAGCATTACTCCAAAAGTACTGAAGGGAATTACTTGAGACTGAATATAATGATAGAGCACAGTAGGAGAAAGTGCAGTGCTTAAGAACCATGACTCTATTTTGCCTTCTTTTTGAATTACTCCCCCTTTGTTACATTATCTTGATTTCTCTTGTCCGGGGCATAACTCCAAAAGTACTGAAGGGTATTACCTGAAACTTTATACAGTTATAGAGCACAATGACCGAAGAATCTTAACTGTTCCTTGCATAATTTTTTAATTATCTCCCTCTATTACATTTTCTTTTTCTTGAACATAACTCGAAAAGTACTGAATGAAATTCCTTCAAATTGCAAAAAATGAGAGAGGGCACTAAGGAGAAGTGCAGTGCTAGAGGGCAATAACTATGTTGTGTTTTTTTAATTGTCTCCCTTTATTGTTTTATCTCGGACAGAGCATAATCTTCTCCGTAGCATAACTTCAAAAGTACTGAAAGGAAGTAGGTGCAACATCATACAGTGATAGAGCACAATGATGGGAAGTACATGCTCAAGAACCATAGCTCTACCTTGCCTAATTATATCCCGCCAAATACTAATATTTTATTAAATTAGAAACTATACCATATCCATTCCTCTCACCTCGAATTTTAGGTCATTGAAAGAGCACTTGGCGTGGGGTGCATGTCTAACATGGCTCTTGTTTTAATTAACATGACGTCAGGCGTAAATCAAAGTATTTTAAAACCAATCGTAATTGGACTTCACCGCGGACAAATAAATGCAAGTGGAAAAGATTTTAATGTATTCTTTTGTTGTAAATACTCTGACATCAATGACATCATAAACTGAAAGGAAAAAGAAACGCAGCTTTTTTTCAGTTTCATATAAGCATCAGCACATTCTTCTCATTAAACTATGCGGGCAATAGTCTGATTCCCTGTCAGCCAGTATAAAATGACCATGAAATAGGTGATTTAATCAGAATTGTATCATGTTATCTCTAGGCAAAATAAATTTTAAACAGTAAAGATTTTTGTCTGTGACCGAATAATGTTTTACGACAACTGATGTTATAAACTCGACAGTATTTTATGTCGAAAATGTTTATCAAGTTAAATGTACCAGTCGCTTAGACCAGGGCTTAGGGTTATAAATATATTGGTAACACTAACGCACACAGTAAAAGATATTTTTAAAAAATGGTAAAATACTAAAATCATTAAACTACTATGTGGCAATTTTCACTCTCTCTTTGAAGGAGGGATGTCCTGGCATCATAATTGTTTAATACTAATAGAATTTTACAAATTAGATCCGCAAATAAACAAGTACATTAAGCTCTATAAATTGCTTTTCTTGTAGTCTTGGCAACAAATGCATATTAAAATCAAAGCGGTGAAGACGCTGGATTTGTTTGTGTATTCAAAATATGTGTTCTTTGTTTTGTTGTGACGGCTATTTCAGTCTGTAATCTTCATTAGTGAAGGCTATACCAGTTGGTAATAAGATATGAACAGAATGCAACAGTTATAAATCGTATTTTGGATCGAAATGTCCGTTTCTATTCCCGGTACACATGCATAGACAGCAGGGATTTTCACTGTATTCTATAAAATGTTTTCACCTACTGTCTAAAATCAGACACTGGTCGAGCAGCTAGTTAGGGCGCTTCGGTAACACAAACGAGCAGGCAATAGCAACGATCAATAAGGTGATCAATTTATTGTGCGGACCAACAAAGTAATAATGCGTATCTAAAAGCCACAATATACATTTATAGAACGAATATGGTTGAGACCAGAAAGTAACGGTGTTCAAGTTTTTCTGCAGTCATTGATAGATAAGATATGAATGTATTTTAACAAAATAGCTCCTTCGATGCGTTTCAAGATAACGAGGCCTACAGTCGAATATAGGGTAAATTGCCTTCTACTTAAAACAATCAACACCTATGAAATATAACAAATCGATTAAACATCAACATTAACGTATCCTAACACTTGTTTCTGCTTAAGGTGCCTATGCGTATTTCTAAATGTAGGAACGCAGACTAGCTCGCGCCAGGTCCGCAGAATAAACATATCAGCAATAAGGAAAGTTATAATTACGTCCCTTGCCGCGCATTGAATAAAATTTATGAATGGATGGATATATTCGTAAAAAGAGAATGTGTAAACATGCGGGTAAATATTCCTGGCTGTTCAAAATATTTTATTCTTTAAAATAACGATCAGGGTTAGACATTTTGTTGTCACAGAAACTCCAAAACATATGTTTTCTTTCCACACAAGGTTTAAGAAATGCCTGGCGGGTTAAGAAATCGAAACTATTTCTATTTCTAGGGTGTATATATATAGTAAATCGTCCCTTATTTTTACGCATCATTGTAAAATGAAATACATTCGCGGTACTTATTCGGAAACAGTTTATTTAGTTATATTTACAAAATTTAGCTGATGCTTCATGAGTTCATAACATTATATATTGAAACAATACAACTTTAATGGCTGCGATGGCCATATGGTTTCAAATGAAGAATCATAATTTGCTGACTGACGTGCCGGAGCTACTTTCGGATTTGGTACTTAAGGAGTAGGCATTTGTAGGTTTCACAAACAAATAACAAGCAAAGATAGCGGAAAATTCTTAACGATGGAACGATTAGAAGTTTCATTGATTTTCATAGCCATAGTATTATGACTTGAGTAACGAACTTTGATCTTTCTGTACTCTTGCCTTAGTAATTTTCGTTTACATACATTTGGCATCTTTAAAGCAGAAACAGGGATCACATAGCAAACGCCCAGCCAAACCGAATAATAATGAGTTGGCCTTTTCCCTTCGATTTGATGTTAAAATTGTTAAAATGATTGATTAACGTAAAATTTTAGTAAAAAATATTTTGTTAAGCTTTATTAATAAGTAAAAGTTTATCCAATACCTTTAAGAAAATTGTTGTAACATGTTGTAGCAACTTTGTATTTCTTTGCAATATATTTGTTGCAGTTTTATTTCTTGAAAAAATACTAAACTTTCATCAAACATCTTGTGTTATTCGATAATTTTTAGTATGCAACAACCATTTTACACTGTTAATCAGTGTACAGCAGAAAAATCGCGATGGTTTTAATTCAACTTGCCGAATTTTCACTCGATCTGGAAAAAATATTAAATCAATGGATAAAAACTATTTCGGTTATAGATACATTGGAAATGTACGAATAGAGCCTACTTTAATAGTTATCAATTAAACAGTTACAATAATGCAAAAACACTACCTTTTTGTATATGCCTGGTTGAAGCAAAAATCTATATCCAAATGAAAACTTGTCACATAATAATTAATTTTTTATATCACCAGTTTTAAGAGTTAAGGAGTTGTGGCAAGTATTCGAACAACTATAAATCTAGTGTTTGAGTAGATGTATTCGTTTGTTTAACATTATCTCACCTTGATATGCTAAGCTTTTAAGATTGTTCGGTACAAAGACTCATTTTAGTTCCATATGGATGGCCGTCCGGAAAGCTCATTGTTAAAACTCTGTCTATTTATATTAATTCTTTCTTTACGATAGCATTGTATGCTGAATATATTTTTGGAATGTTTCCTAAAGCTACTGCTTTGAGAAGAATTCCATGTGATCTGGTCGAATTTACATGGCTTTTTATAGAGAATCTTATATTTTCATCACATTACCGAGCCTCTATCAGAATATGCAGGATTAAGTCGCGCTGATTGAAGACCGATCTTGGCCTTACATCATTTCCCAGCAGCTGATTCTCTTATCAGTCAAGCTCGGGATTAAAACAACTGAAAGGCATAACTGCGATAAAATACGTACCATGTACATGTATGTGAGGACTTCACGATCAGTTATCTATGATTTTTAAATAAACGGAAGTTAATGGAATACGCTTTCGCAGATTAAAGAATTATACATTGTAGGAAGAAAATTAAAATTAGACACAAAAATTAACTTTTTGTATAACTAAAATTATGATAACCTGTATTTAGAGAGCCATGTCGTACATCTGGAATCAATTCAAATGACATTAAAACAAAGTTTATGCGAATAATTGAAAAAATGCCGTCAAACCGATAATCTGCTCGTTGTTAAGAGTGCCTATTTAAGATTTAAAATATAGATGCATTGTGAAGCTAATTGAATCATTGGTTGCTCCGAACCATGCTTTTCCAATGGCACATTTGCACATTAAGTTAAAATTGTACAGTTTCGGCTTTCGAATGAAAGTGTTATACTTCATCGCATTTCTTTTGTCTACTTCAATGTATACAAAAGATCCTGTTACATGTAACTAGTCTGTTTTAATCAGAATTTACAGACTGTAGGCCCCGGGCATCAGACTGTTATGATAAGTTCTCAGTATCTTGTATTAAATGTATCAGTTGTTACCGAAGCCACTGCTGCACTTGGAAACTGGTAGTTGTCTCAGTCATTCTTCCAACCCAGCTGCTTTATGAAGCTTTATCATGTAATTAGTTTCTATAAACTTACAAATGTACCGCAGTTTTAAGTTTCTCTCCTTGGTTTTCGCTTTCGTTCTAAGGATATCAAATATTTACAAGCATAACTTCTTCCTAACATTAATTCTTTCATAATTTGAAAGATTTACATATATTTAGGAAGTAAGTATTGAATTTGTATTCACATCACTAGAAGCGTGACTTCTCCTTTATTATTTATTCTGTTTCGTCAAAGGGGAGGGGCGGGGGGAACTTTTGATGTCTGTAAGTGAATTATTTCGTGTATAACTGTTTGTCTATGTGTACGTATTTGCATGTATTTATGTATGTACTTTTCTTTGTACATGAATTGTTTCGTGAATAACTGTTTTTCTATATGTACTTATTTGCATGTATTTATATGTATGTACTTTTCTTTCTTTTTGATTGTAAAATTGCTCGCCAATTTGGCGAAAATAAAATTCAAACAAATACTTAAAACATTCTTATAATGTTTGATCACAATGGGGGAGGAGCAGTGCCCAAGAGCCATAACACTACCTGCCCTATTTTTTTTAATTATCCCCAGTTCTTTTTCCTGAGCATTACCGCTTAGTTAAATTATTTGTCCGGAGCATAACTCAAAATGTACTGAAGGCAAATCCTTCAAATTGCATATACTGAGAAAGAACTCTCATGGAGAGCGCAGTGCATAAGAAAACCATAACTTTTGATGTCTTATTTTTTAATTGTCTCCCTTGATTTATTTTTCTTGTCCGGAGCATAACTCAAAAAGTATGAAAGAGAATTACATAAAATTTTATGCAGTGATAGAGCACAGTGATGGAATGTGTAGCACACAATACAATGAGATCAAAGGGAATAATGGAACTGCAGACAGGGCACAATAAGATAATGTACAATGCTAATGTTACAATGTGCAATGTTAAATATTCCCTTTTTTATTTTTTCGTGTCCGCAGCATAGCTCTAAACAACTGAAAGAAATTTGTTTAAATTGATTTCAGTGTGAAAGGACATTAAAAGGAAGTGAAATGCAATAGAACCATAATGATTGCTTCATTTGTTAATTGTTCCCCTTAATTGAATTTTGTTGTCTGTGGTATAACTCCAAAATATTCAAAATGCTAACAATGAGAGGCGACTTTAAGGGGAAATGCAATGATGCTCTGGTATTTTGTAGGGTGATTTTGAATACAGAAAAAGATTTAATGTTAATTTCATGTCTACATTTTATGAGAGGGTAACAGTTAGTTCTGACTCTTATTGTTGTAGTGTCTTGGAAAACAAAAAAAAGAAATTTTTCAGTAGTTATTTCTGCCTGCTGGTATATTATAATTATATGTTACATATCAAAATGTTTTCAAAGAAAAAAAACATATTTAAAAAATGAACAAAGTAATACTAACTAGTGCAAGATGGAGATTATCAGCTTCTATTGTTGGCTAATTATTGATTTCGATAGAATATATGCAAACAACTTTTAAGTTAACAAATGGTGGTTTATTCTAACAATTACAAACAATCACACTTGATGAAAATTGAGAAGCTAAATAGATTTATCTTGTTTTTGTCTGCAGTCAGTTGACATGAATAATTCAGTTATGATAGATGTCACTACAATGTTGTTTTGATCTCGTATGTTAAAACACCCTTAGCTCCACCTTCTTATTTTGGCAAAATAATAATACCCATGATGTGGAAATTGATGCCCAAATCCTGAAATTACCAATTAAGGTATGATAAATAGTTTTGATTGAGTGATGGTTGATGATATTACGAGCATATCAAAATTAACTGATTATTTTCAAGTAAAAGACATAGACAATAAATAGGTTAATATTTGCTCTTGTTTGAAAAATTATGATACCTTTTGGTAAAGATATACACATTTTATTGTGTTCAGACTGTAACTCTGTTATACACTGACGGTTGTCATAAATGTTCAGCACGTGAAATTAAAGTGTCGTGCATAAGTACCATGTCCAGATCTTGAAAGTCAAGGTCACAGAATTTGAGACAATACTTCGGTGTAGGGAGGGGGATGTGTAACTTGAAACTTAAAATGAACAATTGACCTTCGGCTTTATACAATTTTGTCTTGATATTTTCACTAATTCTTGAAACCTTTATTAGATTTCAGTGCATCATCTAATTTTGCGAGTTCGTTAGGCTCTTTGATTTCCAATCTGCACGAGATTCAGAAGTAACCTCAGCCCATAATGACGTTATTACGAAGGCATTAAGATAACGTACAATTTGCAGAATTAGAAGTTTTGCCGGAACTTAAAATCAGTATAATTTTTTGTTTGTTGCTATATACTCAGTTAATAATTTTGAAATTATCTAGATATTGAGTTTTTACTATTACAGGAAGAGCTTGCAAAACCCTTGATATTTATTTCGTGTTCAGACTTTACACTTTTACCTATTTCAAAAGTACTACTAGTATTGGAAGGAATAGTATGTCTGAACTAAAGTTATCTTTCAAAAATTTACTGTTTCCACCTGGTACGCAATGTAGGTTACATACTTCGGTAGGTCAACTATAATGAAAAGGGATATCTTTCGACAAAATTGTACGATAAATTCAAATTAGAAAACGTATGCGTTATACTTTTAAATGAAACAAACAGTTCAGGTGTGAAGGAACTTTAAGTACTTTATAACTAATATCAGTCCTTTTGTACGTATATGACAAAATACAGACTGTAATACTGATCCCATAATAAATAAGCAAATGGAGTATCACCATGTAATACAAAATATCATACAAGATTGGAACAATTTATGGTGTACAGTGACCGTATTGTGGTATGACAGCGGTACTGTTTTCAGATATATTTTTTAAACACATTTTTAAACATTAGCTTATATAGAAGATTTGCATGTAAGTAAAGAACTAATTTACACAAGACGAAAATTTCATGAAAATTCTTTAAGGGCTTTAGAAGATGGAGTCTCAATATTTCTGACTTGTAAGAGTGATACTGATCTTGAACTGGCGCTTTTGGGAAACGGGATAATTCTGTCGTCTCTATTAGAGACATACATTCAATCTCATTTAATAGAGACCATCTTAATCAAAAGAAATTGCAAAACAATGTTTTTAAAATTGGCAAAACATGTTAATAACAGTTAGAAAACACTTGAATAATGAAAATAATCAATTCAGTTGATAAGTTTAGTAGCTTACCTCTCTGCCGTACAATCAAAGATTTCTTTCTTTTCTTTAGGTGTTTGTTTAGAGTAAGCACTTTTTCTGAATAAATGCTTCATATTGAAGTTTGTCAGTTTTATAGCAGACGTTATAAACGTTTTAAATTACCTTTAATATAAAGTTCCTTTTGTAAATCCTAAATAAATTGTATTTACTTCCGTCATTTTCTATTTCGAACTGTGAATGTAAATTTATTTCTTAATTTTCATAGACGAAGAATAAGTGTCTACAACTATTTTTGGTGTTATTTTCTAGATTTGTGATGATGACATTTGCGTAGGCTTGTGACGCGATACTTCTCACATATGGTTTTTCTTCATTATCATTTTGCATGCTATTTACTGTTTGCAATAGTACATTTGATTTGTTATTATGATCTGTTCTTTGATCTTGGTTTAGGAACTAAGCCAAATCCGCTCAGCAGAACATGTCTATTTCACATCAGTATGCCATTATATACATTTCTTGACCACATCTTAAATTTGTCAACGGTTTTATTACTCCATGCATTAGCTGTCAAAACGTTCGCTATAGATACATTGATTTGAAATGTTAGTTTCTTACCAATATCATTCCTTTTTCAATACTTTTATGACAGTGAGGTACCAAATTACATTTTGTGTGTTCTCCGCGAGCCTGTTTCGACTCGAAGAAACATTTGTTTGAGATATTATTTTTTCGTTGCTTATTCACGAGTTTTTTTTCCTAATTATCTTTTACAAAACGTCAAAAATGTTAATTAAGTTTAAAATCAATGTACCGGTTCGTTAACACCAGGATTTAGGGATATAAACAAACTGTGGAACCTCCGGAAACCGCACACTGACCCGCTGAAAAGTTTGGTTTTTGGAAGTTTCCGGTATTTGGAAGTTTCCGGTTTTTGGAAGTTTCCGGTATTTGGAAGTTTCCGGTATTTGGAAGTTTCCGGTTTCTGGAAGCCCAGAGTGATTACGACCATAGAGTTAGATTTTTTTTTGGCTTAAAACATGCTTAGGTTTTAATGCATTGTAGCTATTGACTGATTGTTACTTTTTCCCAACATAATAATTATGCAAAAATAGTAAAATGTATATTTATCTTCATATACTGAAAGATAGCTGAATACAAATGTACATAACCGTGTATTTTTCTATCTAACGGTATCTAAAATTATTCTAGTGACTTCTTACAACCATATATAATGTGCACACATGCAACTTGGAAGATTTGATATTTATGCAGTAGCTTGCTGAAAAAAATCAATA
Organism: Saxidomus purpurata; assembly: GCA_022818135.1. Lineage (NCBI taxonomy): Eukaryota > Metazoa > Mollusca > Bivalvia > Venerida > Veneridae > Saxidomus > Saxidomus purpurata. The sequence goes on along the minus strand of JAFMSR010000001.1, from coordinate 26,501,579 downwards.
GTCGGCTGGTCAAGCTGCTGATCATTTCATAATGTAACTAAAAGACCTTCTATTGTTTTCTCAATCCTTTAATTAACAGGTTGTGATTGTACCATATGTCAGAATAATCGATAATCGTTAACTGCAACTACAATCATCACAATTCATTACAATCTACACTTTCTCCTTGAAACATAGTGATCCGTTTTGTAATTTGTTTCATTACTATATACTGCGTTGCAAGAACTATGTGATGTCACCATTATCATATTTAAACCTGGCCTGAAGCATATATTTATAAGCTGTTTATATTATGTAAAAGGACATGATTTGCTTTTTCATTTGAGTAACTATTCGAAATCAGAGTTATATCAAAGACAAATGGAAAGGTATCGTTTTCGCAGCAATACGTTTATACATCTAATTAATCATAAGAATGTTGCCGCTTCTTGATTAACTAGGAGACATAAACTAGTTTTTATATGAAATAGGATGAGATGCCATGAAGTGCCAAAATGTTCAGATAGTGTTATGACATAACGTATTACGAGTCAAAGGAAACGTGATGATTATCGACATATACGTTTTTGCTACATTACAATTCCTACCCTACAATTATACACATAAATATTAATTTTGAACACTTTGAAATGGACATAACATAAAACAATATGAATTAGTTGTGAAACATAATGCAAAAAAGCAACGATTGTTATAAAAAGAATCTATCCCCAAATGATAACTAATCACATTATAAATCAATTTTATTTTTCATCGTTTTTTGCTTGATTACTCTAAGAACGAGGAGGCCTTTGCGCTCGCCCCGACGTCGGCGTTTGTTTAAGTTTTTATCAATGCTTATATTTTTTTAACAATTAAACGCATTTCTTCGAACATTGCCTAATTGTTTATCTTGGCAAAAGAGACAGTTGCAGCACATCAGATAACTCTGTCAACTGTACTTGCGTAGTTATGCCCCGCTTTTGTTTTTAGATTTTGTAACAAAAACTTAACCTTACCTATTACTTTGCCATTTCTCAATATTTGTTCATCAAACTTTCAAATAACTTTCCTTATGACAAAAGGGTTGTAATGCAGCCAAAATGTTTGGCTCAAAGTCACATTTGACAGAGTAATGCCCCTTTTGTACATATATTTTGTCATATTACATTTAAGTTCGCTATAATTTTGCCATTTCTTAATATTATTTCTTTCAAATCGTATTGCTTATGACAACATATCCTAGATGTACTCCCTCTACCTCTTCCCCCTAACCCTACCTCTACCACGCACCTCCATCTAAAAATAGATTAGTTTTTTAGCCAAACATCTCATTTTATTGACAAGCCTTTGAATAGCCGAGCGTACTGTCTTGAGACAGCGCTTGTTACATCACCGGTTTTAAGAGTTGAAGAGTTGTGGCAAGTACTCGAATCAAAAGTAGGACTATGGAAACAATGGTCATTTTGCTAAACGATTTGTGTATTTAAAATATCTGTTTTCTTATGGATTTTTTACGGTACCTGTTTTATTATGTCTTTATTTGTTTATTTGACCATATCTTACCTTAAGATGCTATGTTTTTGGCCTGGGGACTGAAAGTCCCCTAGGCCTAAGTTAGCATACCACATTTCAAACACTGCTGACAATTTAACTGTGCTATGTGCGAATAACAACTGTAAACATGCGCTTTGGGAAAGTAGTGCAAGACAGACCAGATCAATCTTTTGTTTGAAAGTCGCATACGATAAGAACATATTACAAATAAAAACAGTACATACAACTTTAAACGATTGCAGAAATGTCTATAGCTTACAGGCTGCATTACACAATTTTTTCTGTTTTAGAAATTACTGCGCTGTTAGCTGATTACGGAAGATAATCATATGCATATCACGGAAAAGTACGGATATTTACGGAAATTTACGGAAACGTACGGAATTCGATATAAGAGTTTGTAGTTTGATTTTCAAATTTCTGATGTTATTTCATTGACACCTTTCTTATTTACGAACGATTACATATATATTTACCTAAAAATAAATTTCTTTAAAAAAAGATACAAATTACGTACATTCCCGAGAAGGAACTCACGTGATCAAAATCACCCGCCATTTATCGAGGACGCTGCATGTCAAGGCCCAGTGAACGGTTTCACCGATTACGACTACAAGGTACCCAAGAATCATTTTTGGTTTTCCCTGTTATACACATTGTACAGTACTGTATTTATATTTCATTGTTGGTATTGCTTTGTTTATTTCTGTTTCAAGGTCTTGTCCTTGGTACACAATAATTTTCGATCCACATCATCAGATATCGCTTGAAGTTGAACAAAGCGCAGATTGAATTATTTTATTGTTCTCTCAAACAATTGATATTGTTGACCATGTTATTATTTTTCATTTAACCTACGTTTTATAATAAAACAAACTTCTCTGCCAACCATATATTTGTGAATAATTCATTCTGTGTCATATACTAAATTTCGCCCTATGCACATTTCGACCCGCGCTTTAGGTAAGGTTCAGAGTAAATCACGAAGGTCACAAGTTGTTTTTAGGGGAGTTAATTTATAGCCCCCAGGCCTTCAGCGCCCACAGCGCTTTGATTAGTTTTTGGTACTGAGATTCCTTTTAGTCGTCCGGAAAACATATTGTTAAGATGCATAACATTTTTAATGTTTCCTATCGCCACTGCTTTGAACAGAATTCCATGTGAAGATGTCGTATTACAAGGCTTTTAATTCAGAATCACATCACAGCGTCACTCTTTATACAGGATTTATTTGCGCTGATTGAAGACCTATCTAGACCTAACATCATTTCCCAGTTGGCGAATCCTTTATAAATCAAGCTCAGGATCAAAAGGACTGAAATAAATAACTGCGATAAAATGCCTACCACGTATTTGATGACTTCACGATCGGTTATCTATGACTTCAAATGAACGGAAGTTAATGGAATACGCGTTCACGGGTTAAACTATTATATATTGCAGGAAGCATATTTTTGTAAAACTTAATTTGTGAAAACTAATATTTAAAGAATAATTAACATGACCTCAAAACAATTTAATTCGACTAATTGAATGGATTGTTACCAAACTGGGAATGTTTAGCCTAACATTCCATCAAACATCTGCAAAATTAGCATAACCATACCTGTTGTTTCTGTTGTTTCTTGATATATAATTTTCTTGAAAATTTTATTTATTTATTCATTTACATATGCCTAGCTCATTGTGGACGTTTGGAGAAAATAATGAACTCGTTGTATGGAAGTATTCGTTAGTTCTAAATTCATATTTGCAAATTTAGTTATAGTTGTACAGTATCGGCTTTAAAAGAATATTTTGATATTTCTTCGCATTCATTTATTTTTTCTGCTTCAATGTATACACAATACCGACTTGTAAAATACTGTTATAGTGTTTGTATTAATCAAAATTTACAGACTGCATGTCCCAGGCATCAGACTGTTATGATAATCACAATTTCTCAGTTTATTGTATTAAAAGAATCAGTCGCTACAGGAGTCATTTTAATAATCGTCCAGCTGTATTTTAAGTTTGATACTTGTCTCAGTCATTTTCCCAATCAAGCTTCTTTATGAATTATCAACTGAACAGTATCTTGCAATATTTATTTTTTTTTATTTTTTCATTAAAAGATTTCTGTGCTTGTGATTAATTCTAATATGTAACTGATAAGTGACGTAACAAAATACGCACGCTTATAATGATTTGTTGTATTCCGATTTTTGAAAAGTTTTTCTAGCTAGTCGAGCAACTTTAAATATCTCTTAAGGGATGTGGGTCGTGGCCTCAAACATTAAATGCTCTGGCTTTCATTATACACTGTTTCTGCAGCATATGCGACATTTTGTGTAATTGCCTTATTTACAGTTTTCACCTTTTACGAAAGATTTTCTTTCAATCAAACTTTACATGTATGAAAAATGTTTTATTGAAAATCCACTTAAAACAAGAGGGCCAAGATGGCCCTATATCGCTCACCTTGGTACAAGTCCACTTGCCTGGTGGAAGATCACTAGATAATGTTATATACCAAATAAGTTTTCCTATATACGCCTTTGTAAAACAAATGATACCCCCCCCCCCCCGGGGCAAGGTCAATTTTGACACCAGGGGCATAATTTGAACAAACTTTAAAGAGGTCTACTAGGCAATGCTACATGCCAAATATCTAAGCTCTAGGCCTTGTGGTTTCAGAGAAGAAGATTTTTAAAGTTTTTCCTATATATTCCTATGCAAAACTAAGTGACCCCCGGTGAGGGGTCAGTTTTGACCCGGGGTCATAATTTGAACAATATTGGTAGAGGTCCACTAGCCAATGCTACATGCCAAATATCTAAGCTCTAGGCCTTGTGGTTTCAGAGAAGAAGATTTTTAAAGTTTTTACTATATAAGCCTATGTAAAACTAAGTGACCCTTGGTGCGGGGTCAATTTTGATACGGGGCTCATAATTTGAACAATCTTGGTAGAGGTCCACTAGCCAATGCTACATGCCAAATATCTAAGCTCTAGGCCTTGTGGTTTCAGAGAAGAAGATTTTTTAAGTTTTTCCTATGTATTCCTATGCAAAACTAAGTGACCCCCGGGGCGGGGTCAATTTTAACCCAGGGGTCATAATTTGAACAATATTGGTAGAGGTCCACTAGCCAATGCTACATGCCAAATATCTAAGCTCTAGGCCTTGTGGTTTCAGAGAAGAAGATTTTTTAAGTTTTTCCTATATATTTCTATGCAAAACTAAGTGACCCCCGGTGCGGGGTCAATTTTGATTCGGGGGTCATAATTTGAACAATCTTGGTAGAGGTCTACTAGACAATGCTACATGCCAAATATCTTAGCTCTAGGCCTTGTGGTTTCAGAGAAGAAGATTTTTAAAGTTTTCCCTATATATTCCTATGCAAAAACTAAGGGCCCACCCGAGCGGGGTCAATTTTGACCCGGGGGTCATAATTTGAACAATCTTGGTAGAGGTCCACTAGACAATGCTACATGCCAAATATCTAAGCTCTAGGCCTTGTGGTTTCAGAGAAGAAGATTTTTAAAGTTTTTCCTATTTATTGCCATAGCAACCAGAGTTCTGCATGGAATGGAATTCTTTGAACAATTTTGGTAGAGCTTCATGCAAGGAACATTCCTGCATAGTTTTATCAACATTGGCCTAGAGGTTTCAGAGGAGATGTCATTTGAATCAAAATGTTGACGGACGACGGACGACGGACAATCATCGATCAGAAAAGCTCACCCTGGCGTAGGAATGTCCTTCACTATAGAGGAAACTTTCTCTAATAAAGTATGACTGCTTAGTAAAAGATCTTTTAATTCGTCAAGACTTCCTACGTAGAATAGCTCTATTTGCCTATTTCATGAACACATTGCATTATTTGGAAAATACTTCGGGTAGCATAATGTATCCGTCCGTCTAGTATAACCCCAAAAGTATAATAGGGAGTTACTTCAAACAGTGATAGAGCACACTTATAGGAAGTGCAGTGCTTATAAATCAAAGCTCTACCTTGCCTATTTTAATTAACCCCCTTTGAAACATTTTCTTCTCCTAAGCAAACCTCGAAAGGTACTGAAAGGCATTCTTCAAATTGCAAATTGCATCTTGAAAGACGTTCATGAAAAAAGCAGTGCCCAAGAACTCACACTATGTTTAGCCTTATTTTTAAATTGTCTCTATTGATTTTTCTTGTCAGGAGTAAAAATCCAAGAGAACTGAAGAGAATTACTTGAAACTTAATATAGTGCATCGCTTTAAGAATCAAACAGTTTACTAAGTGTTACAGTGTGGTCGGCAGCTTTATGATTATCTACTACATAAATTGGCAGTGCAACACTCATTTGTTAGAACCATTTCCATTTTTATTAGTTTACATGTATCTATAAACTGATTTATACATCAAAAGGTATAAAAACGACTCCGGTATAAATGGCTGTTTCGCCGTAATCAAATGTCTGATACAGACTAATAAGAAGTTGTCGTTTTCGCAGCAATACTTTCAGACATGAAATCAATCACAAGTTTCTTTTTAATTGCCAGTCAAGATATTCAACGAGAGATGTCGCCATTTCTAGATTAATTCGGAAACATAAACTTATTTATAAGTAATGAATCATTAATGACATGGTATGAGGTGCCAACATTTTCAGACAGTGTCATGCCATTGCGTATCCGAGTCAAATGAAATATGATGATTATCCTCAAATACGTAATGTTCTGTAAAATAAAACTGTCCTTGAAATGCCATCCATGATATTCATTTAAAACACCTTTAAAAGGACATAGCATTATTCTAAGATACCAATTTCAAATAGAAAGATACTGCAATTTTAAAAAAAAATCATTTGAAAAATTTCTGAAACCAAATGAAAACTTTTCAAATAATTGAGATAATAACAAACGGATTAAAGAGTTCTGGCAAATACTCGCAACAAAAGTAGGACTTTGAAAATAATGATAAAATTGTTAAACCTTTTGCCTACAGAACTGATAGGCCTATATTGTTTTGAGGACACTGATAAGTAATAGTTAGAGGCTAAATAGAGAAATTTATGCAATATAGAAACCAAAAGGAGGGTAGCGCTAGCGACCGACTGGGTTTCTATGTTGTATAAATTTCTCTATTTTAGCCTCTAACTGACTTAGTGTTTGCCCTACATTTAGTCTTTATTTACTACATTTTATGACGTCATGCACAAACAGGTCTATAGAGTCGCGCTCTATCAAGATAGAGTGATACATAGAACAATCTGTCAGAGGTTTATGGCAAATAGACAGGGACCATTTTAAATTTTTAGATATTTTCATTGGACAGAAATGTAGGGCAAACACTAATGCAAAATAAACATACTGATAGGATAACAATAGACCCATGTTCTATTCACTCTAAAGCAGTGTTGACATAGTAATTTCATTTGTATTCCAGCCGTTTTTTTTTTCACGAAAAAAGAATTGCAATGAAGCCTTTTTTATTTTTTGCAATATCATTTTAAAAAATACTGCTTTTTATTTCTAACTTGTACGTCGACTTATGAATGTTTTTGGTACAAATAAAGGTCATTTTCGGCAAGAAAGACATCTTTCTTGGTAAAATAGAGCTTCTTGTCAATGTGCTCTGTGACTTTAATGTTTTACTGGAACCATTATTTTCATTCCTTGACGACAACTATCAATGTATTATATTGTACTTTGAGAATTATTTTCTGAATATTGTAGTACCTTAAGACGCTTATCTTACAAGACCGATCAAAACTAAAACTTTTTCTAGTTTAGTACTGAAACTATAACGGTATATTGCAATACAGAGCCTTAACGAAACGTACCGCGGTACGAATTCCCGTACCGCGATATTCAGTTAAATGAACCACTCACTTTACACATTGATGTACATATAAATGAATAAGATAAAGCAGACGATCATGTTTGATCATCTCTGCTACTCTTTGGTTACATATGTCATATAACTTGCCCATAAGGCGAGTAATAATAATAATAATAATAATGATAATAATAATATTCTTTGTTTAATGAAGGTGACTCGAATAGGTTGTGACCTATCTTCCTCGAGGCCTTCAAACACAATAACAACATTCATACAAATGAACAGGCATTCACACAAACATACATCAGACAATGATTAAATGAAATAGAATAAAATAAAAACTGATTATCTATTCAAATTGCTTTCAAGAAGACAAGAGCAAAACCTGTTAAGGGCTGCTACTAAGGAGGTAAGTTTTCAGTTTAGAACGAAATTGCGTTAACTTATCAGCACTTCGTATTTTAAATGGTATACTGTTCCACACGTGTGCTGCAAAGTATTGAAAAGTACTTTTGGAAAATCGTGACTTCACAAAAGGTTGAGCTATATCATTTTTACATGAAGATCTGAGCTCATAATGTGTTTTATTAGCACATGTTGCTAAAATATCTTTCATGTACAATGGGGATAAATTATGAAGTGTTTTATACACTAGTATACCAGTATGATATTTGTTTCTTGCACAAAAGGGTAGCCATTTTAGTTCTTTAAATAATGGAGCAGATGGGTAATCGTAATTCTTATCGAGTATCATTCTTGCAGCACGCTTTTACACTGTCCTGTGACTTTGGAACATGGTGGGGGTAAGAGTGAGGTTGGGTGCGCACCATAAACCGGTTTAAGCTCCCCAGTGGTGTTTTTGCCACTGACCGTTCCAAGGCGGTGCCCCACTGTGTTCCTTTAATTGTTCGTTTTGTCCTCGTGTGTTTGCTTTGTATGCTTGTGTGTGTTGGTAGTGTATGTGTGTATGTTGTGTGTGTGTGTGTGTGTGTGTGTTGGTGGTGTGCACTTCTGGGTGCTTTGGGGCTCGTTTTGGGGAGGCTGCGTTTTTGGTACGTGGCATTCCCTGTTTGATATTATTTTTGTTTTTTTTTAATATTCAGAATTTTGTTTAGGTGCTTCATGCTACTGTTAGACCATAGTACGCTTCCATAATCAAAAATTGGTAGAACATATGCATTAAAATAAAGGATTCGCATATCCTGACTCAAATATGACTTATGTGTGTGTGTGTTGTGCGCGTGTGTGTGTGTGTTGGTGGTGGTGTGCACTTCTGGGTGCTGCGGGGCTCGTTTTAGGGAGGCTGCGTGTTTGGTACGTGGCATTCCCTGTTTGATATTATTTTTGTTTTAATACGACGTAAAAGGGCCAGTTTAGAATTAAGCTTTTTGTAAACGTTTGCAGTGTGAATATTCCAAGTAAGGTTTTTGTCAATGTGTAAACTCAGTGTTTTCTGATGCTCAACACAATCAATCTGACAGTTATCTATGACAATGTTAAGACTGTCATTATGTCTAGTCCGATGAACAGAGCCAAGAAGCATGCAATTTGATTTTTTAGGATGTAGCCATATTGTTAAGCTGACACCATTTACTGACATTATCAACATCAGATTGTAGCTTGTTTTGTATTGCCCTGGCTGAGTAATCACTGGCGTACAGTGTAGTGTCATCAGCATACATATCAGCATTGCTATTATGCAAATCAAGGGGCAGATCATTAATATAAATTAGAAATAAAAGCGGACCTAGTATAGAACCCTGAGGCACACCAGAAATAACAGTTTTGTATTGTGATTTGTGTTCACCAATTTTTACTACCTGTTGTCTATTAATCAGATATGATTCAAACCATTTACATGACTGTACGGAAAAATGATACAACTGTAATTTGGTGAGTAGAATTTGGTGGTCAACCATGTCGAATGCTTTTCGAAGATCCAAACAAACCGACCCTACACACTTTCCAGCTTCAATTTCCTTACACCAGTGATCAATTAATCGAACAAGTGATGTTTGACAGGAGTGCTTTTAACGAAAACCAGACTGCGTTTAGTGCAAAATATTCGATTTTTTTTTTTTTTTTTGGAAAAAGGAGTGTAGCTGGTTTGAAACGTGTTTCTCAAAAACTTTTGATAATGTAGATAAAATCGATATGGGCCGATAATTATTTGCATCCTGAACATCACCAGATTAGAATAATGGTATAACACGTGCTAACTTAAGCTCATTTGGAAATATACCAGTTCTAATACTGTTGTTAATTAATGATGATAATGGAATTGTTAAAATATCACTACAGCTCTTCAAAATTCTCGGACCGATACCATCAAGACCAGTAGATTTATTACTATTCAGTGAATCTAAAATATGTTTGACTTCTAGAGGCGTGATATTACTAAGTGTAAATTCATTAGATTTCAATATGTCGTCAATGTGCACTCTCAAGCGCCCAATATATTCAGAGTCTAAACCATTTTGTTTAACAGTATTACTTTCTATATTTATGAAATGGTCATTAAAACAATTCACTACAGACACGATATCACTTGACAATGTACCATTGAAAACCATTTGATTGGGGAACGTGTTTCTTTTTATAGTATCTGAAGTTAACTGTCTAATACTTTTCCAAAGAAAAGAGGCATCTTTTTTTTCTTTTATTGATTTGTTGAAAAAAATTCTTTTTGCCGCCTTGATAACTGAATTTACCCTGTTTCTCCAAATTTTAAATTCGACCCATGATTTTCTGCGGAGGTAAGTATCACGCGTTCTAATGGCTGTTCGAATCTCTTCATTTACCCAACCTGGTTGAATTTCCCGTTTAACTCGTTTCGTTTTTACAGGAGCGTGTTTGTTTAATGTGTTGAGAAACGCGCAGTAAAAAACGGATAATGCAATATCCGGGTCATCAAAATATTCAGTATTTTTAATACCATTTTTGAGAAGGTCAAGCATAAACTTATTTTTGTCGAAGTTTTTGAAGCATCTATATGATATTGAAAAATGATAACCATTTTTGCCCGTAATAGAACTTCGTGTTTTCCGAATCATGCATATTGCTTTGTGATCGCTTAACCCTACATCAAGGACATCAGTACTTATTATATACTCGGGATAAGTGGAGTAAATGTCGTGAATTAAAGAGCACGTACTTTTGGTTATCCTAGTAGGTTTTGTAATTAATTGTGATAAACCATATTTGGCGATAAAATTTAGCCATTTAGTATTGTCACATAAGCCAGTTTGGCTAAAATTTATGTTGATGTCGCCGAGCACATGTATTTCATTGTTGAAATTATGTGCATTTACATATTGATATTCGTAATCGTACAATCTAAAAAAAAAAAAATTTAAATTAAAAAAAAAAAAAAAAAAAAAAAATTTTTTTATTTTTTTTTTTTTTTTCTTGCCAAAAAGACTCTAGATTGTTTTCTAAATCAGATCTACGCTTATAATGTAAATAATCTTTAATGTAAACAGTAATGTAAACAATAGAGTTAGCTTTTAAAAGGCAGTTTCGGGATCGTCTGTGGACAACTTTTTCTCTATATTTACGGTAGTGATTTGGTTTTATTTTATCTTTTCTGTTACATCAATATATCGCAATACGTAAATATTGCAATTGCAATATGGGTTTACCTTATCACAATATATTGCCATACGGATTTGACCGTATCGTTGCACCCCCATTCTACTTTATGTGGGTATCCGTCCGGAGTAAGCATGGTTAAAACTCTTCCTTGATATTAAATGTTGTTTTATTCTAGAAACACATTCGGAGCCTGATACTGCTTTGAGTACATTTCAGTTTTATCTTTTCACGTTGGGAACTTTCAATACAACATATTTTTATTCTATCACATTTAGCCTCTTTATGAAGAATTCAGATAGTAGACCTCTCGAGTCATGCATGTGAATCTCAGGAGAATTTATGGCCGGATCAATTAATTGCGATAAAACATGTATCACGATGTATGTGTTGACTTCGCGATCTAAGAAAAACGATAGTTAATGGAAATCACTAAGAAAAACGATAGTTAATGGAAATCATTTTTGTAAGTTCAAAAGCTTGTTGCAGAAAGTATACTAGAATTCCACACAGAAATTAACGTATCGTGGTACTTTAGTTTTGGTCACCTTAATCAAAATTTAAAAATATAAAGATGTTACAAAGCTAAATGAAGCAGCGATTCTTAAAAGTTTTTTCCACATTCATGTATTAAAACAGTCTAGGTTTTCAAAGAAGTATATATGCTTCTCTGTCTTGTTTCATAAAACACTGGTAACGAGTCAGTTTAAATTAGAATTTACAGGATGCAGACAGGGCTTCAGGCTGTTATAATAATCTAAGTTTTAGATGATCTCAATATCTTGTAATAAAAATAGTCTTTCTCTCCAGGACGTCTGCTACACATGGAAATAGTTTAATGTCTCAGTCATTACTGCACAATAATTTCATTTTGCATGTAATAGATACGTTTCATGTACAGCTTTTTCTGTTTGTGACTAAAGCAAAGAGTTATTACTGACTTATGACGCAATTCAAATTCTTCTCTCAAAAGTTTTCGTTCTGTTCGACTGCGACGAACTTTCTAGGTCATCGGGCGTTTTTCACTGTTTCTTTTGCTTTGAGATGATATCGTAATCGAACTTATTTTACAGCGAAGTGTTGGGAAAAACGTTAGCATCTCTTAACATTTCTTAAAGCAGGTGCAATAGAGGTTTGTCATCGAATAAGCGTCATGTCACATGTCTTTCATTGGACTTATCAGACAACGGATAGTTGCTCAGTTATAGGATTTCAGTATCGTACAATATCGTACAATAAATCATTTGACTTATTTCATGAGCACATCGACTTTTGAATATACAGTATAGCTTTTTCTGACAAATGTGTACAAATAAAACACATGTTATACAGTGTAACATGCAGAGAAAATTTGCTTGATACATGGTATTTTCATATTTATACTTCGTCGGTAGGTTGTATGAAAATAAGTAAAGGTTTTAGTTATTTCTTGTTCAAGGTGTATTTTTATGTAACCTTCGTTATAAAGTTATAATGATAATAATAAGTAAGCAGGCTCAAAAAACTTAATCTTAAATACATTTGCGGGCGCTAAAACATTCGTTTATTGGAATACTGTCGTAAAATGTTATTTTTTATCTAACATGTCTTAAATCTGTTATAAAAGTATGTTCTGCAGCCCACAAAACTAAAGATTTCCTGAATGGTGATTTTATTCACCAACGAAACCATGAACTATTTGTCTTTGACTTTAAAATGCATTGTTTGATTTTTCCTATGATTAGCTAGAAAGTAAATTATTGCCATTACATGTATATCTTTTAACTAATTCCTGCAACCCTGCAGCCTTTATCAGGTTTCAGTGTATTATCTTATTTGGCGAGTTCGTTAGGCTCTTTGATTTCCAATTTGCAATAGATTCATTCTGTGGTAGCCTCAGTCTAACCAATAGATTGCCGTAATTACGATGACATTAAGATAACATTCAATTTGCTGAACCAGCAGTTTTGCTTTGAATTGAATTCAGTAAAATTTGTAATTTGTTGTTATATATACAGTGTGAATGTGAAATTTTTAAATTCTTTCGAATAAGGACCTTGGTATTTACCTAGTCAAATTAATATGATACAATAATAAATGTTGCTATTTTCCAACTATTATTATGTGATCTTTCACGATATGTTCTTGATGGTTGTTTCAAGTGTTATTCTATGCCACAGTGTCACAATATTGTCACAAAAAAGCATAACAGAATTATAAACGCATTCTCTGTTATGAAACATTCAACATGGAAAGGGTCATAGACTTCTCATGATAAATGTAAAACTGTCCTGAATTAGTGATTATGTAAGTTATGACAAGTCATTTTCATCTATTCTGCATACTGTTAACTGGGTAATTTACGCATGACGATAATTTACCGAGACTGATTCGCGAATTTTAAAATTCGCCAAAAGATAATTTTCTAAAGTAAACTTAATTTTAGCGAAGTGGGAAATTCGCGTGAAAATAGTGAAAGTCAAAACATCGTTTACATTTTAAAAGAATCAACATTTTACTTTGAAAACCACGCTGGCAATTTTAGGTTTAATATCACCAATTAAATTTTCACGTCACTCATGGTCATTTGATCTCGATTTCGCAATGTACTTTGTCTTAAAACGCTAACAACAAGTCATGACATTAATAAACATTGCGTGGATATTGTATTTTCGTGATCGTTAATTCGATTAAATTACGATGGTCATTTGTTATTTCTTTCATGACATGTCACGGTAATCACACCGGTATATCAAATTAAGGGTCATTGTTCTTTTTTGCTTAGATACATGTATATGAAATACTCTGTTGATGTCAGAAAGTATGTAATTGTTCATCACAACCTGTGGGAACCAAAACTTTCTGTCCATGCTATCATTTAAGACTTTAAACGCCTGAACAGTGCAATGATACGCTGCAAATTATTTACTTTAACTATAGTGATACAGCTGTTGCTTGTGCGGTGTTGTACATACAAATCCTGAAATTTTCTATTTGAATTCCTTTTTCCTTCAAATAAACCACTGTCTCCTTTACCCTTGCATCCACTTATGTAATAGGTAGTGTAGGTAGAAAATAGGTAGAAAAGCTAATTGAAAGCGACTTAGTGACATTTAACTGGGGTATACACATGCCAAAAAAAGTTAAAGCCTTTTATCATTAAATTCTAAGGATCGCACAGTAATTAGTAACATTGTCTGTGTTGCTGGTACCGTTGTTCCTGATGCATTAATAAACAATCAAATATTTTATTTATAGAAAAGGCTTTTTTCGATGTGTATTGCATTTGATGTACGTGTATGTTGTTTGCTCTCGTTAATTCAAAAGTCTGTCCGACCAACAGTTAAACCAACATTAAAAAAGAAGCAACTCGATCTAAAATATTCAATTTAATTGAAACTGTATTTACAACAAATGACTTGACATAAGAAGGAATTCGGCCGAATTAAGTTCGAGATAAAGGTAGTGTAATGAAGTCACGTGATCTTATATGAACGCTTCTTAAATAGACGTATTAAGTTCCGTAACATTGTACTGTAGCTCGCAAATTATTTCTTTATTATCATAAGAGAACTTCATGAAGTATTTGGCGCAAAGTTAACAAAACAATGCCCAATACTTCTCTTTAATACTAAGCTGTTTGACATTCGTTTTTAACCAATCAAAAGGCATATTCTGATGCTTGGTCAGAAATAACACTTTCTTACCTTAGGCTAGCTAATGTTATATTAATCAGTGTTCTAGGAAAGACGAGGTCATATGTCTCAATTAATTATCAGTAGATTTTTCAACCTATTTCCTGATTAAGGAAATGGCTAGTAATGGATGTGTCAAGTTTGCGAAGTGGATGTGTCAAAAGTAAGAAGAGAATGTTTCAAGTGTTATAAACAACTGTGACAACTAAGAATATAGAATACTTTGTACTTAATCCCACATTAACCGATTTGAATCACAAAGTAACGTCTGATTGTTTTTATATAAAAATTTGCGTCACTTCCTAAAAATAACAGCTATCCTAGTTTCTTTTTTATTTGTTCCTTATGATTAATCTTTGAATTGTTTAAAAATATACCTGTTCATCCTGTGTGTGCATTTGATCATGTGTTAATTAATTTAATGCTTTAGAATTTCTGTCTAATTTCCAATTATATTCATTCAGACAAATCCTCTAAGATAAATAGTTAATAAGTCATCATATTATGTTTTGCAGAATTTAAAGTATATATATCAGGGTAGTGCACCGAACTTACCATATATTGGCAACTTCATTAGTAGCAATGAATAATTTCAAAATAAAAAAAAAAACTCTTAAGTCTCGCTGTAACACATGTCACCCCTTTAACGAGCTCAGCATAGACCTTCAGACGTACTTAGTATGTGCTTTCGAAACTGAGTGGTAAATGTTTACGAAGCAATTTTCAATTTGGAAATATCTAACGAACCTTATTAAAAGAAAACACAAAAAAGCGAACTACTGTGTATATAATACATTCAGATCCAAGGCAGTTCATTTATACAGTAGAATTCCTATGATAAGACCACATAAGACGGTCATAAAGTGCTCTTTATATGGAAGTTGTCTTTTTATCGAGACCTTTTTTTACTATAAAATGGGCCATTTGGTTACGAAACGTTTGGTCATATATTGAGGGCGGTCTTAATATCGGGTGGTCTTATTAGCAAAACTTTTTGGGAAGGTGTAAATATAATTGAAGTAAATCAAAGCGCTGTGAGCGCTGAAGGCCTGGGGGCTATAGATTAACTCCCCTAAAAACAACTTTTGACCTTCGTTATTTACGATGAACCTTACCTAAAGCGCGGGTCGAAATGTGCATAGGGCGAAATTTAGTATATGACACAGAATGAATGATTCACAAATATATGGGTGGCAGGGAAGTTTGTTTTATTATAAAACGTACGTTAAATGAAAAATAATCACATGGTCAACAATATCAATTGTTTGAGAGAACAATAAAAATAATTCTGCGCTTTGTTCAACTTCAAGCGATATCTGATGATGTGGATCGAAAATTATTGTGTACCAAGGACAAGACCTTGAAACAGAAATAAACAAAGCAATACCAACAATGAAATATAAATGCAGTACTGTACAACGTGTATAACAGGGAAAACCAAAAATGATTCTTGGGTTACCTTGTACTTGTAATCGGTGAAACCGTTCACTGGGCCTTGACATGCAGCGTCCTCTATAAATGGCGGGTGATTTGATCACGTGAGTTCCTTCTTGGGAATGTACGTAAATTGTATCTTTTTTTGTAAAAGAAATTTATTTTTAGGTAAATATATATGTAATCGTTCGTAAATAAGAAAGTTGTCAATGAAATAACATCAGAAATTTGAAAATCAAACTACAAAAATTGCGTATAACACGTGAAAGGCAAATAGACATGGCGTGCTATTTGTCATTTTCATTTGGTAATGCTATGGATTATATTATATATCCTTATAATTAAATCACATATTTCATCGGAAAACTAAAATCTTTTTTATTTTAACTAACTTATAATATTGTATGTGTGTATTTGAATAGTGTTGATATTGTATTCATTCATGCTATATTTTGATTTCAGTTTTGCGAGTGAACAGTTCTATTTGTCTTATATATAAAGATTCGGTACTATACTGTAGCAAAATACTATTATATTTAAGTTCGATTTGTATTGCATAAATGAGTAAAAGAATTATTGGTATTTTTATAACTAATTTCATTAGTTTGCTCTGTGCTTTGCAGCTGCCATACTGCTTTCCTTAAGTCGGTTAAATCACTCATAACAAATCAAACATTATACAGAATAAATATTACTAAATGTAATAATAATAAAACAATCGCAACATCAATAAAACAAAAGGTGTCAGTAAGTCTAGTACAAGACGAAGGATACGTATAATCTGTGATAAAGTTTTACGGTCGTATAAACAGATATAGCTATAAATGTAATGCGAGAATATGGAGACATCCTTCATAAAACGCAAAAGGAGAATGCACCAGTAATTGCATAGTATCTGCCTACATTTGACATAAGATTTATTTGACATCACAAATATAAGACGATTGCAGCAGCTGTTCAAACGTTATTTTGACAATGACGTTTGTAAAAGTTACTGCATTGGGAGCGGTGATGTAGAGGTTAAGGAGTCTGCCGCTTATTCCGGAGGTTGCGGGTTCGAGCCCCACTGGAGTCACGACCGTACCTCCTCATATGACATCAGTATTGGTTTTTGCAGGAAGCGGACTCACGAGTGACTCGGTAAGCTGCAAGCTTTCTTCACATTCGAATTATAATAAAGTAGTGTAAAGTAACAGTTACAATTAATAGTTACTGCAATCTTCTACTGATTTGTGATGTCAAACAAATCTTACTTCACAACTATAAACAAGTATTTCCACATGTATAATCAAATTTTGCAGCTGAAGAAGTAACTAAGACAACATTCCGATGCTATAAATAAAGACAACGTTATCTAATACGGAATAGTTAGGAAGTCATTAGAACTTCTTGTATCGCTCAAAGCAAGGATTTTTTCGATACTCCTTTAAGTAAAACAGGATTTTCAGATAATCATTATGATATTTTCTGCAAGGACAACATTACGTTAATCAAAGCGCTGTGAGCGCTGAAGGCCTGGGGGCTATAGGTTAACTCCCCGAAAAACAACTTTTGACCTACGTGTTTTGCGCTGAACCTTACCTAAAGCGCGGGTCGAAATGTGCAGAGGACGAAATTCAATATATGACACAGAATGAATGATTCACAAATATATAGGGATGGCAGGGAAGTTTGTTTTATTATAAAACGTACGTTAAATGAAAAATAATCACATAGTCAACATTATAAATTGTTTAAGCCAATAAAAATAATTCGATCTGCGCTTTGTACAACAGCGATATGATCTGATGATGTGGATCGACAATTATTGTGTACCAAGGACAATACCTTGAAACAGAAATGAACAAAGAAATACCAGCAATGAAATATAAATACAATACTGTACAATGTGTATAACAGAGAAAACCAAAAATGTTTCTGGGTTACCTTGTAGTTGTAATCGGTGAAACCGTTCACTGGGCCTTGACATGCAGCGTCCTCGATTACTGATTTTATTCGTCTTCGTATGACACATTTGTATGCGCAAATATGCTCAAGAATTCGTTTTTGGCCTGGGGACTTTCAGTTTTGAGCATATTTGCGCACACAAATATGTCATACGAATACGGTGAAGGTCCAAACTTTAGGTTCTTAAAGGCGAAATAGATGTGCTTTTTATACCCAGTGATATTTCATAAACCTTTGCAAAAAGTGAAAGAGTATGCGCTATCAGACGAATATGATAGTTTTAAATTAAGGACTTATTTAAGAAACAATAAAGTAAATATTGAGCAATAACAAAAAAATTTAAAAGTGCAGAATGTTAGTTAGAAGCACTCCTGAGTGCACGCACGCGTTGAAAGCTGAATAGCAACAATTACCTTTACAAACATTGTGTACTGACTAAGTTTCAAAACTGAACATTTTTTTAAATTGTTTTATTGTTTTATTCTTCTTCCTTAATGTAAATCATCTTGATGTTAAAGGTTGCGACCTCCACTGGGGTCACGACCGTACCTCCTCATATAACACCATAACTGTTTTTTAGAGAGGGGACTCGAGAGTGACTCGATAAACTGAAAGCTTTCTTCGCAATCAAGCGAAAATAAATTAGTATAAACTAAACTAAAGAATAAACTGAAACAGGTGTAACAGTTTCAATGCATTAAGCATAAGTGTCTTCAAAGTCAAACCTCAGAAATGTAGTTTTAAAGTGATATTTACCTTCAAAGTGATCAGCATAATTTCAAAAGAAGCATAAGCACCGATTTTATCTTGTTATGATTGCTGATAACTGGTAGTTTTATTTTTATGTGGTATAATCAAAAATTGAAAATGCACATATGTTGCACTA
This sequence comes from Saxidomus purpurata, assembly GCA_022818135.1. Lineage (NCBI taxonomy): Eukaryota > Metazoa > Mollusca > Bivalvia > Venerida > Veneridae > Saxidomus > Saxidomus purpurata. The sequence goes on along the minus strand of JAFMSR010000001.1, from coordinate 26,482,706 downwards.
TTATTTGCATGTCTCTCTGCTAGTAAGATAAAGATAGAACAAATATTTCTTACCTGTTTTCGGCGCATTCCTTCTGTTTTAAAGGTCCATTACTAGGACCAAATTGAATTTTATGGAATTGTAACAGGGAAATACAGTTTGAAACTGGCTTAAAACTTTACAATGGCCGTGGAGAATTTCCCTCTTTGAAATGCTGCTGCAGAAAAAATAGTGAATGTTTTTGTATTTCCTAAGATTGACCTGGGTGGTCTTTTTGTCCTACTTTCGCTTTATCGCATGCTGTCAACAGTAAGAAATATACGTTGCAGATCATTGGAAGTGAAAAAAAATTTATTTTATTTTAAAATATGCATGCTTATTCATATGCAATCTATTTACAGTCTCTTTCTGCGAGATTTTTTGGCAAAATTACATTGATTTTTGAATACTGGAAAACCGACACTCGTTTTTGAAAATGCAACATATAATTTATTAATTCTTTTGTTCAACAAAAGTTTTCAATACAATATGGTCACATTCGATGCAGTATGTTGTAGTTTCCTTCTGAGAAGACGCCTGTTACAATTCAGGATTAAAAAGAAAATTCGAGTTGGTTTTAGTAATGAACCTTTAAGCTTGTACTGTACCATGATTACAAGTTTGATCATTTGAAGTAAGTACTTTTGCCGGCAAAAAACATAATCATTATTTTCTCTGAACATATCGATTCAATAACAGTTTAAAAACAAGCAAAAGGAAAAAAATATTTTACAAAAACTAAAAAGATTTAGAGTAACAAACAAACTAGTTTGACTTACCTACGTTTAGAAGCTAACTGCTTCATTTTATTAATAGGTTCCATCTTATATTAGTTTTAAAATGAATTAATTTTCCACAGTATTGAACGGTACAAGTTTTTCATAGTCCTCGTTTATAGTCCTTATTATCACATAAAATAAAACATATGTTTAGTAAAAGCAAATATTCTCTGTTATTTCGTTGCTTAAAAACTGTTGATCTTGCAGTAATCCAACAGCCACAGTATAGTACAGGCAAACACTCTCTTATAATACTACAAGTGTATCTTAGATCTAAAATGAAAAAGTGCAACTTAATTCTCAGTGAAAGTGTAAAAAATATCTATAATAATGCAGTCCTAGAGGGAGACATTGATCCAAAAGTCTCTCTAGACTGTAGAATTCCGTAGCACCTCTCTAAGACGATAACTCTCTCGTGCTGTCGATCCACGCTTTATAAATCTCGGTAATCTTATTATATTGAGGACTCTGTCATTGGATATTATCGTTAGCAACTTATAGTTTATTGTCACTTTTCTATCAATGAGTTTTAGATTGGCTTGATTTTATTAGTATCTCAAAGGACATTCGTTAGTAATGGCACAATACTTTGAATGAACTCAGATACATATAGTCAGGCGGTTAAGCAAAGGTATATATATATATAGCCATCTTATTTACGTCTTACATAACCGTTTTAGTTTTCAGTCAGTGATTAATGTTTACATAAAATGCATAATTTGATAATGCTTCTTTTGTACACGTTCTTCTATATCTTTTGCTGTATTAGAACTCGTTGCCTTTTGCTGATCGTGGGGAGTCAAAATGCCACAACAAATGATATCCTAAAAGTAAATTGCCCACAAAAGTTTAAGCTTTTTATCGAGGAATTAAACTTGTTTTAAGGCATAAATATATCAAATCTCGAGATGTTTCTCCACAGCCCACTCAAATGTTGCCTCTAGTTCGTGTTTAAAACCCATTTTCATGCATGATAGTGTGTTTGATGTTCACTCGGTAAAGTGATCCACTGCACGTGATTCTATCAATATGATAGGCCATGAACAGAAATTTCTTAATTATGGCTAACATCCTGGTTTTTGTTTGCATATAGATATTATTATAAATTATTATACAAAAGTAGCTGTACTTCGTCGAGATATTTTAAACCTTTAACTAAACTGCAGGTATAATTATTCCTTAAACATGTTCTTTTCTGAATTTATGAAAACCTTTTTTGGGTATAATTCATTAGACCCCCAATCCTTATCGTAATTTCTGGCCTAACATTGTGCATGTTTGATGTGGAAAACTTTTGAATTTTGATTGTAGAAATTTAACAGAAACACGGCCAATGGTGAGTGACAACTCGGCTAACCATTTTCCAAATAGTTAATCAATACATAACTTTATATAAGGCCATATTGTTAATTACTATTTTTTATGTCGTACGATGGATACGTATGTGCGACAGTATTTACCTGGCACTCATTAATCTTCGCCAATATCTTCGGGTACGTTCGGGTGTGTTTTCGTTGTTACAAAGGATTATCATATCGAACAAATACACTTTCACCGACTGAAGTTTACACGCATAGACAGTGGCGTAGTGGTAAGATGCCTAACTTGTTGCAAGGTTCCATTGGTTCGAATCCTGCATATAGTAAAATCATTTATAGGAGTATCGCTATTTCTATTTAATTTGTGGCACTGTCTTATGCACCATTTTCGCATTTATATATTCTATGATTTCTGTTTTTTATGTATTAATACTTGTTATTGGAATTCATGGCATTTCAGGAATTACATAAAATTACATTGTCCGTTAAATTAATGTTTTTTCCGTCTGTCCCTGTGTTATCTTCGAAATTTCGATCTATTAGCCTTGAAAGCGTAGCTGTTGCTCGTCGACATTTTCAGTTCTGTATACAAATGTATGCAGGACGACGGAGAAAGAATGCTCAAATAGTAATTAAAGAATCTTGAAACCCAGTGATGAGCAAAGACAATAGTGAATAAATTTAATTCAACGATACGATTAAAAAAATGTAAAACAAAAAATCAAGCAAGGGCTCGAACCTTCATACGCTGGATTGGTAGCCAAATGCCTGATCCACTACACCATTGCGGAATGCGATATCTGGTTAAGTACAAAATTGCTATTTTATATCAATCGCTTGTTATATTTCGTCCGAATATTACCGACCACATACGAAATATTAATGAGTGCCAGTTCAATATTGTTGCATAATAGTCGCATTTTATTTATACACTAGTATGTAAACTAATTTATTTATAAGATCGTTATATCTATCTTAGTTTGCTACATGTATATCCTAAATCGCCGTTTCAAGGTAAGACCTTATGACACTTTCTATATTTACATAGCTCTATAACTAATAAGTTCACGTGTTTAAAAAGATTATACTTTCTATTTTTGACTATCTACGCAGACGTGTCGGATGAGACCAATGATTGTGCTTAGATCTGAAGTCACAAAGGATCTATTACAGCTTACAAGTCCAGGTGATTACGCTTAATCGCTATCTTTCTATACTATCTTTTTGTCGTTAGTGGCATTACATACGTCGTTTATTGATCAGACTAGCAATATATCACTGACTCTTTCATTTTGTCTATCAAAGTCGTACATCTCTGTAACTGAACATTGATATTGTTGTAAAAGGTTGAACAACGTGCCATGTTACCCGTGATTACATTTGCATAAGGAAAGTCTGTGCTGCGGCAGAGAATACATCATTACTCCGATAAAGCGCTAGTTTAAGCCTAAATTTCGCAAATACTCCTGCCTGTCTTTCAGTTTTGACATTATAACCGATTGTTTAAAGGGGGTGTTATCTGAAATGACTAGATGTATCTGCTGACACATGTCGTATGACCTATTTGAAGAAATACAGTTCAACTATAACGATGACATGTACAGTGAAATATGGAATAAACAATTTTTAATGCATGTAATCACACTTGGATTCTGTTTCTCTATTAAGGACGATCTGCGTGTTACAAACATTTATGGCATTTTAGAGAGACAGATTAACCACTGTTGGTTTCAAAGTTGTTAACCAATAGCTTTGGAAATCATCAAAATGTACATCTTAGGAATAATTCGCATTATTATAACTACCATAATACCAAGCACCCACTAAATAACCAAAGGATGACTCGTATGCAGCAATTATCGTTCTACTAAATTAAATGAAAAATGTTACGTATACAAGTTGTTCCATTTATGTGCAGTACTTCTGTGCAAGTGCTTTGATTATATATGTTATGAGTTAAGTGTTTATTATACTCAGTTCTAGTTTTATTGAGAATTAATAAGCAACTTCTTATATCTGGCTGACATCACCGTATTGATTTTGGTCCGAGGCGGATATAGTACTGATAGAATTATTATGAGACGTAGGTTCCACAATGACCGGCATTGCGTGCAGCAACGGTCTAAGGGATGTAAGCCATTTAGAGTCGATTCCTGAATGATAGGCAAGGATATCCGATTTTTCATAAAACTGCTATTAAAATAGTCAAAGACGAATATCCCGGAATCTCAGTGGCGTAAAATCCCGCATGGTCTAATTTCGTAAAAAATGGCACTGCCGTAAATGGAAAACTAATATTTATGTCTAGATTATTGCTAACAGAGAATTTCCTCTGCTTTTCGACAATATACAGTTATCAACGCTGTCTGATAGTAATAAAAAAACTAAAGTTCTCGGAGAAATTATTATCGTCTTAGGATGCAAAGGGTAGATCATCAATCTTATAAATATATGCAGAAAGCTTGAACGCAAAGGAGATAAGCTTTCTTGAAGTCCCCTGATGCTAACTAAATTTATTCTGTAAGGGAGCAATTGTTTAAAGGCAATAATCATTACAAAATAGAAAGCAAGAAATGTTTACTCGAACCGCGACATGTTCCGACAGCATTACATTGGCAGAGATAGATATGTTTTGGGCAAACATCGGGCTAATGTAACAAATCATATAATAGAACGCTTCCGTCTTAAATGATTAAGCGATGTTGCAGGAGGCTCAAAACTTGGTGCAGGATGACAGACTGATCGATCGACGACAACGATCCTTCAAGGAAACGAATTAATCAAAAAGTTCTATTTGAGAAACCATACTTACACTCTGACAGAAATGAGTCAAGATATTCCTCGATAAGTCAGATTTCGTCATAGATCACACATTTTAATGTTTTGTGTACACATTTTTTATGTACTACAGTCAGACTTTTTTTTTTATTTATCAGCTATATATAAGGTTTCATGAGCAGCATGTAGCGAGGAAGTTGTTAGAGAGATTAGTTAACCCCGAGATACAAAATACATTCGATTAATACATGTATTATAATCACACTAGTCCGTCCGATCTTTGATCGCATAAACCAGTTAACAGAACTTGCTCATTAACTTTGTTATTGATAGCGCACCGACAGGTCGTAACCGTGTCCTTCGAAGAGGCTTCTAAGTCAATGTAATTTTATTTTTGGCGAATTTCCAACTTCGCTTCTTCAAACTTTAACTCAAGATTTATTACACATAGATATATAATTACACAATTCTCTATTCGAAATTTTGAACTCGCGAAAAACTCTTTGTGCTGTCAAAATTTAACAACGACAAAATTACCCAATTAAGTAAAGGTTACTTGTAACAAAATTATCTTTCGGCGCAATTTGAGTATATGAAAGCGATTGGACGGTAGATGTAGTACAATACCTGTCAAGTTAAATATTTGCCTAATAACTGAGGGTGAGAAAAGGTGTGCACTTTTACAAGGAACCCATTGCCCTTCGTTTCCAAAGACAGTAGACCAAAAGCTCTCCAGGCTGTGTTAAACGACCATTTACCCATTTCTTCGAAATTGTGGAAAAAGTATGTTCTCAGGAAAACAAACTAAAACAAACTCGATTTTCTTATTATCTTATGCTACTCGAAATGTTGACCGATATTCACTGGTCGAAAAATTATATGCGCAGCACATTTAAAAACGCAACAGTTTTAAGTTCAAATATCTTAATTAAACAATTTTGTAGAAAAAAACAGTTGCATAATTTCTAATTGTACATTCCATTGACTATTGTCTTGTGGTGTAGTTTTCTTGAACACGACATAAACAAGTCTTGAAAGTGCATAAATCATGAAAATCAATATTTGCATTTACTTTTTGATTCTGTTATTTTTTCGTAAAGGTAGTCAAAAAATATGTTAAGAATTGAGGTCACCTATGAAAAATTACTTAACAGTGATAATGTTTGACATTACCTAAATAAAAACGAATTCTTAAAATCGCCGAAAATAGTAAAAGCTTGGTATGTCTATTTATTTATTTATTTATTTTGTAAATTTTAGCTAGACTTTTCGAAGAAAGGGGACCTATCATACTCGCCCCAGCGTCGGCGTCCGCGTTGGTGTCACGCCTTGGTTCAGTTTTTCGTACCACCCCAATTTATTTCAAAACTATCAGAGATATGGCTTTGAAACTTACCATACTTGTTTACCATCATAACCTCCATCTACAGACAAGAGTACATAACTCTGTCAAGGTTTTTGACAGAATTATGGCCCTTTTTTTTTAGAAAGTGTATTCAGCCTGGTTAAGTTTAGCGTACCACCTCACTTTATTTTAAAACTATTTGAGGTATTGCTTTGAAACTAACCATACTTGTTAACCATCATGACTTACATCAACAGACAAGAGTACATAATTCTGTCAAGGTTTTGACAGAATTATGCCCCCTTTTTACTTAGAAAATACATTGAATATGGGTAAAATCCACTTATTGCCTTAACCCTTTGAGATATTGCTTTGAATACTTGTTTAAACTATTACCCCCATCTGTTGGCAAGAGAAGGCAACTCGGTCGGGAATTTGTTTTAAACTTAAGGCCCTTTATCGACATAAAATCTCGGTTACATTTTTCGTACCAGTCAACTTTTTGACTAAAATGTTGGAGATATTAATTTGAAAGTTGGAATTCTTCTTTACCATCATGATACCCAAACATGGACAGGAGAAGGTAATTCTGTCAAGGATTTTATTTGCATTATGACCCTTTTTGAGTTAAGAACTCAGTTAAAATTTTCATTCTTGTCCACTTGTTGACTTAACCATTTGAGATATTACTTTGAAAGTTGGAGTACTTATGTACCATCATGAGATCCATCTGTAAGCAAGAGAAGATAACTCTACGAAAATGTTTCTTGATTTTATACTTTAAAATCTAGTTAAAGTCTTGTGTGCCCATAATTGTCAAAGTTTTGTTTTATTGGCAAGCACTAAAAACGTCTTGCGCGCTGTCCTACTGACAGCTCTTGTGTTAAAACTTGGCAACATTCCCCCATTTTTAATAAAACCACTAATTTCAGCATCAGGCCTTATTTCTGACAAACTTTGAATGACTTAAGCGATATTCCGCGAATATGGCAAATTTTTCATTTAACAATAAACCAAAAAACAACATTTTTCATCGGTGCAAAATGCAACATGATCATTTCAGACCTAAACAATACTTTAGAATTAACAATATTTACGAATTTTTCCCCAGTTTCTTTAATTGAAACAATCAACATTGATTACAAAATGCCTGCCGGCGCTTTTTTCTCGCACTTTATACATGTGAAAATCAATTCTCTGTTAATGTGAATACATAAAAATTTGTCTTTTTAAAAAAATAATAGTATAGTACTTGTCCTTCGCAGGAACGATTGTTTAGTAATCTGCCCGCCTGTTAAAATGACCAAAAACACTTTAACTCCTTCAGCATAAAATGTACGTGTTGCGTCTTCAAATGTTCTGAGTAGAATAACTCTTTCCTTATAATTAACATTAATTAACATTAATTTGGCGGTAACAACATACTATGTTAAAAGATATTAATTATTTACGTACTGAAATTAAATCAAAGCACTGAAAATGCTGACAGCAAGGAGGGAAAGTAAATCTTGACATCTAATAAGTCATTTAAAGTGATGTGTGTGGGGGGGAGGGGGGGTAAACCTCGATATATCTAAAAAAAGTCAGTAAGAGTCGTAAGAGTGATATTCCTTTATTCACGGGAGGTTGATCTTAAGGTTCTAAAATCAGTCAGCTAGAATTATGTCTCCTGTCTCAGGGGATGTTAATCTTGATGACTTATTAAAAGTCATTAAGAGTGATGTCGCCAGGCTCAGGGAAAATAATCTTGGCATTTAAAAAAAGTTAGCATGAATGAGCTCCTTGTATCAGGGGAGATTAATCGGTAAATCTTTTAAATTAGTAAGTTAGAATAATCTCCTCTGACACAAGGGAGGTATAATTTAACATTTCATAATAATTCAGTAAGAATGATCTCCCCTTTTCCAGAGGAGGTAAATATTAAGGTCTTTATGTAAGTCAATAACAGTGATTTCTCCTATGTCAAGGGATGCATATCTTTTAGTCTTCTTAATAAGTCAGTATGAATGATCTCCCTGAAACAGGGGATATAAATCTTAAGGTCTTTAAATGAATAAGCTAGTGTTGTGAGGTGATGTACTCCGTTTAGGGGAGGCAAGTATTGAAGGCTTATCATAAGTCTGTTAGAGTGATTTTTCATATTCAGGGGGAGTAAATCTTGGCTTTTAAAATAATTTCAGTAAATAAGTAAGTCAGTAAAAGTGATGTCCCCTATTTTAAGGGAATTAAATCTTAAAATTTAGAATAAGTCAGAGTGATGTCCCCTGATACAGGGGAAGTAAATATTGACATTTTAAAGGAAGTCAATAAGAGTTATGTGCCCTGTTTATGGGGAGGTAAGTTTTGACATCTTAAAATAAATCAGAGGGGAAATAATTCTCACTAACTCATTTAAAAAAATAAGATTTACCTGCCCTTAAAATAGAGGACATCCCTCTAACTTATTTATATGAGAACCTAAAGATTTTCATCCCCGGAAAAAGGGGAATCATTCTTACTGACTTATTTAAAGACATAAGATTAATCTCTTTTGTTTCAAATGACGTCACTCTAACCGACTTATTTATGTTATTGTGACAATTTTCTTTCTTTATTTTAAATACTTCGGGTCACTGATATGCAATGAATATGATTTAGTCGCAGTTGTTTGCACCTTTGCCCAATATTCAGAAATCCAAGATCTTAAAATAAGTTACTCTTAGAGAGGATTGAATTTGATAAATATAATTATAAACAAGAATTACTATTAAAAAAGATAGTCGGTGCAATTTTTAGTATATGAAACAATTGATAGCTAGATTTTTCATAGTTAAAATTAATTTTTATTCAGTCGGAAGGCGCCAAATGTCACATGGTGAGGAACAAAAAGTACTTTGACCGGGTTTCGAACCCATGTACCTTTCCGTGCACAGTTGTTTAACCTTATGCTCTCCCGAATGAGTTATCCGGCTTCTTGTCAAGTTTGTCCCCAATAGCAATTTAATATCTATCGCGACATGTGTATCAGGAAAACAAACTTAATCCTCGTTTATCTTATAAATATGCTACTCGAATTATTGAACGCTATTCACTAGCCGAGAAAGTATGACTACTCTACACTAAGTCTGATAATTAACATTAATTTGGAGGTAACAACAAATCATGTTGATACTGTAGACATTTATTATTTACGTACATAGATATAACCCATTCACGAATGACTGAAAAATCAAGACTATTTTATTGTCTATTTGCCTTCGGTATTCTCCGGTTATTAGGTGCCTTTCAGCGTAATTTTTTTATTTCAAAAATATTATACATTCTACTTGTCATTTCATTGGCGGTTGAAGAGCTCCTAACTTCCGGTCAAAAGCTGCGCCGAAAAAGGAAAAACGTTTACCTTTTTACAGAAAGTTTTCCCAGCTAAATGTATTATCAAGTGACGACAAATGTTTCATGTACAATATAAAGGCAATACTTCGAGTATAAGTAGATAATTCTCGGGTTGTCAAAAATCGAGGAAGAAAAAACAACCCTCTGTGTTTGTTTTATGGTAGACTATAAAGTTCTAGCAACCATGACGTGATTTAGATGAAGAGCCTCTGGAGAGATTGATTATCAAAATCAGTGGTAAGCCCAATCAAAAATTTCTACAGGATGACTTTTTGGCTACAGTCTACGGTAATGTCGGTCAAAACAAGACGGCTTCGACCCACTAGCGTTACTAATAAAACCAACGATTATAAAACTTTACAGTTTGGCCTGTGGTATAATCGATTCATCCGAGTGGCTGGATATGAACTTTCTTCGAACCTAACCAATCAGAAGGTAGATATTATACGCAGATTTGGGTTAAACATTATCTTTTGCAAAACAAAAGACAACTAACAAATGCTGGAGACAACTGATTGACATAAAATTCACTCTTATTCTAGAAAATGTCAGAAAGGTCGTGAAATCTATGGAAGAAAGCAATGCCTCCTATAAAATATGCTTAATGACACTTTAATACATCCCAGAAGAAAAGTTATTGTGTCATAAATAATGTCAAATTGGAGACGAAACGGATACCGGTGAGGCAGATGACAAATGACGGTTTAAGATTATGTAACGTTTAGTGAGAAATTAAACATTTGATACTTACCGTAACCTTTAAGCGCAGCTCTTCTTGGTACATTGACATTTAGCGACCAGTCTGAATCGCCGTTATCTGATTAAAAAGTGTTCGTATTTTAACAATCATATGTCAGAGATTCGAGATTATTCTCAAGAAAAAGAAGTAACCTAAGATCAAGAAATGCTCACAAGTGTCTTTGCAAACGGACGTCCTAAATTTAAGAGCTAATTTTGACCCTACATATTTGAACAACACATAAACTGTACTGAAAGTTTCATACTTTTTTAAGGGAAAATCTTTGAAATTGTACGTAAATGACTAATCCCTAAATGCTTTCTCTCTGGGACATAGCTTACTACAAAAAGGCCAGATTTAAGAAATGGTGTCATATCTTTTCAAAGTTTACTATAATTCTTTTTTTTTCACTTGTATGATTTTACAAAAATACAAAAAAACTGACATAAAAATAGCTGCTTATATACAACCAGACAAATTCTAACAACGTTTTATTTCACAGCCCAATTTATAAAATAATGTATAAAATCAACTTCCTTCAAGACAGTAAATCACTTTTCATTGTGTATACGTTATTTACAGCACCGCGAAGACTGACTGTTCAAAGACTGAAATACATTCTGTAACATTTCTATAGTTAAATCTTTATATAATATTACATGAAAAGAATTGTTGTTAAATTAAATATTTTGCTCATCGATCATCTAACGAAAAATATCATATTCACTAAACGTTTTTATTTTTGTTCTATACAACATCATTGCTCAAACAAATTAAGAATAAGAGTTTGAAAAACTAAAAATTGTTAGCTAACGAAAATTCAGTAAGGTTTAGGCGCTTTAAGCATTTTATAAAAGCCCCTCTTTAGAACGGGTGAATATTTTAAACCATCAGTTAATATTGAATTATAATCAAATATATTTAAAGTTTCAAAACTGTGTTCACATATTTCACATACATGTATAGACATAAAATGATAGCATTAACTATTTTTCACACACAGATTTTGACCTTGTTGGTTAGTTTATAAACAATCTACACGACTACGTGAAGGGGAAGTAATTGTTGAGAGAGTATGTCAAACCTCAGGAAGTTGTTCCTTCCACTTATAAAAGGTAGTACAGTACCTGCCTGTGAAAGTAGCGCGTAGAATATATTGTACGTAAAGCTAATATAAATAACGAAACTGCAGCTGAAAGATATAAGTTTCAAATCATTGAATAGATTCACATTAGTGTTTAATAAAGGTATGTTTTGCAAATATACCTTAATCTCGTGGGCTTTATTGGATTGAATTAATATCATCGAACTATATGAATTGCGTACGAATGCTTGCTAGCTGCAATTAGGTAGACTGCTATATGACTATGAGCAATGCCATAAGAAGGTAATTATTGATAATAATCACCTTCAAAAAACGAACATATCTAAAATACATGTATACACAGCTGTGAAGATATATTCTTAAAGAGTTACCCTTTTATTAAAAAAATAAATGTCTATTAATCATACGTAATATTTTGGATTGCAATTAGGGTTTGTGATCTTGAAAGTTGAACACACATTTTTCAAAATAACTGAAACTTCGGTTTGTAAGAACTGCATAAAATATCCATTTTGATCGGAAAATCAATCCAACTTCACGTCTCAAATAAAACTGTCACCAGTATGAGATGGGAGACGTACTTTTATGTAATTGCATAGGCATTTCGTGTTTCGATACTAATCGTTGATTTCATAAATGAATTATTAATATGTACTCGAGTAATTTGAGCATGACTTAATCTGACGTTAATTTGACATACATTTTGACTGATAATGTGGCATTGATCTTTAAAGTCATGAGGGTCTTTTCAGCTGTTATCTATTAAATATTAAAAACGAAGATTTATGTAGAAATTTCAATTTCATATGACAAACCCACCGTTTCGTCCGCATTAAAACGTTTTACACATATTTCTGTCATATGAACAATTCGTTGTCTTTGTTATTCAAAGTTTAAAGAATGAAGTCGGAAGGTTATTCTACGCCAGAAACAACAGGGTTATGCAGACCATATTGAGATAAAATTTATTCCTTAATATCCCAGGGGCATGTGTATGATCTGCATTAATTGCAAAGGAAGAACCACTTGCCAAAGCGGGGTAATGGTTAAAACGTATGTCCAAATCCATTCAGAATCAAAGGCTTTATTTAATCCGAAAAGAGCTGCTTCATCAAAATGTTGTTATTGTGATACTACTGGGACATTCAGTTAGAAATGTTGTGCACACAACTTGCTTGTTCCTAATAGTTTTTGCCAATCAGCAATAGTAACATAAGCAACATCACGTGAATTTAATTTGCTGCTGTTTGAAATATTGATAGTATTTTACTTTTAGGATAATTGATGCTTTACAGCTTTGCAATTATTCATTTTCTTACATGTAAGTTATATGCAACATGTTTGCTATGTCATATATTCAAAAACGAGTCCTTCAAACGTTAATAGCAATAGAATTTTAGACAAAAACTCTTTATTTAACGAAGGGATCCTGGTATTTTTCCATAGCAAACGTCTTCCCGTGGCAAATCATATGTGTTTACCAATTCAAATAAATCTATCTAAATGCAGGAACACAATAAAACCAGATAACATTAAAACAGTACTTTCGGCTCCAGTTATAAAAAGCTGAATTTTAGGCACGTTTTCAGGTTATATTTGCCAAATATAGGTGTGTTTTTTGGCGACAATTATAACAGTCATATCAACATTAGTCTCTAATGACTATTGTTGATAAAACAACGATTATTCCATGTGCCATTTTTTTCTCATATTTTAGTTCGGTGTTCCGTGTTTATTTAAGAGGAAAGTTAAATCAAGTTAATTACTGTAATAATGTTAAATTACAGCTCGATACGCACTCCCATATCAAGCAAAGGGGGTGTTTTGCCCACAACCGACTATTACTAAATCACACTGCCTAGATCATGTCGTTTGATATATGTCAGCAAAATTTTAAAGAAAATGTCACCAAAATAATGGTTATGGTTTCAAGTTTTTCATTGCGATGTAAAATTTGGTGATTTTCTACACCATACTGGACCATAAAGAAGATCCACAATGTAACTACTGCTTTACTGGATTAGAATCTGTCTTCTCTATAAAATGCACGTCTCATTTTGTTTCTATCTTGTGCATTGCAATTACAAAAAGTCCATGGTATAGTCCCTCATCTGATATATTTTATATATGTCAAATACATGTTCTTAAATAATATAATGGGATGGGTTACTAAGATAGTCATGATTTTTTTCTAGAAAAAATATGTTTTTAGCACAGAGAATTTACACGTAAAACATACTATTTCCGTCTGAAAAAAACTGAAGCTCTCTTTTTATCCATGATAAACATTGAATCATTGGCTGAAATCGCACTTAATTAAGACATGTAACGTGAACATTACATCACTCATTTAGCTTAATAAGCGTTTACAGATACTAACAACTGGCTAATGTAAAAATCGATATGTATTTTAAGATAAAACTATGTCAAAAGAGAAGATGTTGTATCAATGTGTGCCAATGTTTAAGCCAAGAAAGAAAATAATACTATGGCTCTTATAACGTCTTGAAACAAATTATGACAGGTTAGGATGAGGAACTTTTTTATTCCAGCAAAACTTATAACAGGTCCTCTCTAGATACGAAAATGTCTGAGCTTGCAACAACAAAAAGATAGTTTAGGCCTACGTTACAAAGATAAACAAAAGCACAGCATCCATTCGTTTTCACCTAAATAATATGCTATGAGAGGACAGATAGATTGTCGATGAAATAAGTTACATTAACTCTACCTTGCAAGTGGCAAGTGATTCTGCATTTGTGTCTAGTGCGGTCTCATAATGATCTGCATCGTTCATTATTTAGACAAAAACATTTGAAGAAATAGTGGTTCTCTCAAATTTGAAAGATGAACAAGTCCACTTTAGTGATTTAGCAGGATTATGGTAAAGATCCATGATCACTTTGGATGCTACAATAACACTTACTTCAGCAAGAAAAGTGCATTTGTGGATTAAATGACTATGTTTTAAATATAGCGCAATATATTTTCCATAGTACGACAAGGAAATGCGTATCACTTTGACAAACACGTTTTCACGAAGAAACGACGTGACCTCGGAGAAAAGGCATGTGTCAACATTGTTCAAGAGTAAACATAACATAGTTCTATCATTCGTCTATTAAGTAAAATTATTCTTCTATCCGAGCAAAATCAAAGTAATAATGGGGCTTTAAAACAACTTCAGCCTTTTCTAAAATTATGGTTAGAATTTTAATGAAGTCGTGGAACTAACATTCGGGAAAGTCATTCTAACTACATCTTTATAAACACGGCTTTGCTCGAGGCAGATATCTTTGCTTAATGGCATTTGCCTGCACAACAATCTCCAACATAGTACTCTGAGCTGGTCAATTTTCAATTAGTCCCATAATGAATAATAGATGCTGCTGCCGAGATTGAAAGATGGACGATGCACATTTAGAGAAAAGCTGTGTCAGTCTATTACCCCTGATATCACAGAAGTGGCTCTACGATATTTCGGTGTATGTCATTTTAATATATTTCATAGGTCGACAAAGTTCAACGGCATACGGTAGTTAAACGTTTTCAAGCCAGTAGGTACAATTTTTGACAATGGTAGACATTTTAGACGCTGACACACTTAAATTATATGTACATAGTAAATACGTTATTCTAACATGACTCACGATTTTGTCTCTATGTACAAGAGTAGAAAAATTATGTTATAGTAAACCATAAACAACGCGGGAACCGATATGCTGTAAACATGACGTCATATTATAGATCCTTTTCAGCGTTGTTATCTTCTAATAAACAATAATTTATCGTACTGATGCGCAGTTATAAACCACTCAGGCCTTCGGCCTTCGTGGCTATTTACTGCGTATCAGTACTCCAAATCATTGCTTATTAAACGACTAACACCTCTGACACGGATGTTATTTCATAAATAATAGTGAGATGGAACTGCGATAGAATATACCACACTACTTTTTATAATACTAAAATGCGTTACCTTGCTATATTTACATTGCACAATGGCTCGGCACTTGCACTTCTTCTAAGATCCCCACGGCTATTTTTAGAATCCAAATGACAACCTAACAAATTCATTTTTATATTTCCTAAAGAACAAACTTTTCTTCTTATCCACTGATCTACTTTATCTGTTACATAACAACCAAATATGTAAATTTATTTAGCGAAGTCAAGCGTCGACGCATCATTATTTCACGAAGAATTGTGAACAAATGATTGCCTTACACATCACATAGTTCCCAATTAAGAGAAAACTTTGAGGTCCTATCTATGATCCTAAACACCTGCTTTGCTTAATATCGGCACTTTCGTTATAATTATACAGTCTGAGCTGAGTATATTGACGTCATACGCCTTCGTTGCTGTTATATAGTCAAATGTGTCCCGCTTGACGTTTGAGATTCTTTAGGTTTCTTGTGTAGGTAGATTTCTCTTTTTGTCTTTGAACAAAGTTTCGTTATCAATTTAGAATTAAAAGTTCATTGGATGACAAGTTTAGTTACGTAAACATTTGAAAGTCTAACGACTGAAAATTACAATATATCAAATCACTGGATCCACACAAATATGGTGTCTATAAAAATAATGTCACTTTTTTCTATGCAATAAACGTTTTCAATTTATCCGTTAAAGATATAACTGGTAAACTGCAGATGTTTTAAATCCATATTATAAGTTTGAGTCACTAAATCTTAAGTGCCTGGTAAAACGAGAGTGAATTTGGGTATTCTTGCATGAATAACAGAGGGCAGCAATAAACAGTCAATGCAGTATCATTTTTTAAAATCTGCATTGAATATTCAGTCAGTATATTTTCAAGAACCAACCCTTGAACAAATAAGTCCAAATCATCAGGATTAACGCATAAAGAAGTCTATCTAAATGAGGGGTTATCAAGTAATCTCTCATAGATATCTACCCATTTCCTTATTGGTTTATGACACACTTCTTAATAGCAACCTTCGGTGGTTTTTCAACATTCTTCAATCGTTTTTCACACGCAAACATCTCTTTCTGCCATTCAGCCAGATCGAAGGATGAAGAGAATCTCTTAAACATTAATGTTTAGGTCTTTAAAAGGCTGCTAAACAATACCTTACACTGTTTCCCTTTCAAACGAAACAGTAAGTTTCTGAAAACATGTGTATGCATTGTCCATTTTCCTTTCAAGACTACACTAAACAAAAATACATGTACGCTTTGAGGCTTTTCTAACGAAACATCAGTTTATAATGCTTATTTGTGGATGGATTTTGATAATAATTAAAAGATACTCACTTCATCGAAATTCATTTACATTTCATTGGTTAAAACGTATAAAAAATGAACAGAATAAAACATCACTGTAGAAGTAAAAGTCACAAAACGTAACTACAGTTTAACGTTCGAAACGGTAACTATGTTAATTTGTATTTAAATAAACCATTTGTATTTCTGTATGTAAGTGTTTTGTATGTAATTCTAACATGACTCACGATTTTGTCTCTATATACAAAGAGTAGAAAAATATGTTATATTAAACCAACAACGCGGGGACCGATGTTAAACATTTTGGCTTAAATGAGCGTTCGCGTAAATAAACGCATTTGCTATTCTTTTTGTAGTATCTGGTATGTCAAATGTCCCTTTTCGCTTATCGTAAACAAAAATGATTTGTCTACTGTGCGCATTTAATTGAAATGGATATTTCAAATGATTGTTTACGACGCTGGAACGGATTTGTCATAAACGAAATTTAATGTTTTCGATTTGTCCGAAAAAGAATAGAATGCATATGATTGAAATGAATACAAAGTCAGGAATAGCCGTGGGTTTTTTACTACAATAATACATATTTGCAATATGAATTTTGGTAAATAACAAAAGAATATTAATAAAAATCGATTAACTTTGTACGTGTCTAAAAGATTGATCTGTTTGAAACGTGCCGACTGCGCGACATCGTTCCCGGACATTCAAACGCGCAATGCATATCTGAGGGGAACAAATGTGTAAGTTATGTGTTTTTTCGGCGTGCCAAGGAGTGAAAAAAAAGGTGAATGCGCAAATAACCAATAATTCTTTCCCGCCAATATTTCCATGTGCAAAGTGCAAAAATTGTGCGCAGCCCACGTGCTAAGCTTCTGAACCGTCACGGTTGAATAATTTTCATATTTGGAAGCTTAGGAAATTCGGAAAAAGGGTGAACCTCTTTTAGCTTACCCTCGGTTTTTTCCTTCCTCTACTTTCGTTTTTAAGAGAAGACGACAGGAGTCAAAGGAAAATGGATCAAAGACACACAAGGGCACCATTGACCTATAGGTAATCAAGCCGATCTTTCAATGACAAAACATAATACAAAACTAAAATGTGACTGGGGGCGAGGGTCAAAAGTTTAGATACTACAAATATATGTGAAATGTACACCGTGAGGAGAATGAGACTACCGTCAATTATAATAACAACAATATTGATTTTCTTTTCTCAAAAGCTCCATGTACGAATATTACTAAATTCTTGTTACAGAGACATTAATTCAGTAAATGTTGGAATATATCTTTTTGACGAGTAATATTTCATTATAATCTTTCACAAATAATTATAAAGTGGACATTCTAGCATATAATGAAAATCATCATGTGAAACGTTACAATAGTGCATTTTTTCTTTCATTGTATATCTTGAGGGTTTGTTGCACCTGCCTGCTTCAATTATTACTCAATCTGATGACACTTTTAATCTACCTGGTGTAATCCTAAACTTAAGTCACATTAGCACTTTATATAATCTTAGAATAACAAATGTTCCGATATGATAATGATATAATCGTGTTCTATTTAGTCTAGAGCAATGTTGACGTATACATTTCTATCATATTATTGTCGATTCTTCTCGAAAAAGCTTTTCTTATTTTTTGCAATATCATCGAAATTACTGTGCTATATTTATAATATGCACATTCGATTAAAAAAGGGCAATGTTAGCAATGGTTTACGAACAAATGACGACCAATTTCGCCGGTACGATATCCTTGTTGGCAGTATAAAAGCTACAAGAAATTTTACTTTTAAAGTGCAAATGGGCTTTTAAATATACATCTATAGACATTGCATTGAGTCAGTTCACGCATGCATACAATACTGAATACCAATTGTCTTTTGGTGTATAAATGGCTTCAAGATACAATAGAACTATCTGTAACAGCATAAACTGTTAATCCGATCCCTTAATAAAGGCATCTTACCATTCTCATTAAAGGCACACCCAGTAGGTTGCTTCATGATTCTCTAGCGAAATGTAATGTTGTGCATTGACTGATGTGATTTTAATTAATTTGATACAAGCGTTAAAAGTTATTATTATCGTTTTGAATACTCGTGTATAGAATAAAAAGTATACGGATAGAATAATGGTAGAACTGTGCGTTGATGCATTCCATTCTGTCACATTTATGTCACCACTGCACTGAAAAGCGTTGCCAGAAACCGTTTCTTATTGTTTGCAATATCATTGAAAATTCTGCACTATACATAAAGCATGTACTTTCAATTTTAAAAAAAAGATTTTAAAACAAATACAGGCCAAATTTGCTAGTAAACCATCTTTAATGTTAATATAAGAGTTAAAAGTTATTTTACATCCAAAGTGCTCCTTGGATTTAAATCACACTATTAACTGCGACTACTCTTGATTCATAAGCAACCCCAGGGAAACTTCTTGTTTTTAAGACATTATAAATATTAGTCATGATACTGGTTACATTGTTTAACAACAGAACATGAAGCATGACGGGAAATAAACGTATTTTAGCGTTATTGAATTTGATCCTATAAGGTAAAAGAGCAGGTCAGTTTTGCTGAGGTTTTAAAATGTAATAAATCGTAGATCAGAATTGCAGGAACTTGTCTCTAAACGTGTCTTGTAGTAAGCTAAGTATGAAACACAGTACAATTTAAAATCGGTATAACAGTATACAATAAAAAGTATGGTTTGATATTTCATACATAGAACTTGATAAAGAGTAGGATCAAAGCGTTAAGCATTTCAAAGAAATGAGAAAGTAAATTACTGAACCATTACTATATCCTTTTTAAGACAGAAGTGCGTGGGTCCTTAAAATATGGCAGATAAGTGTTGTTGAATCAGACAAGATATCAATGCTTACGAGATAAAGTACGAAAACAAATTACCGGTGAAAACCATAAAAGGAAAGTTTAGAAAATTACACTAAAGACATTGGAAACTGAGGGCTGTGTTGCTTGATAAATAGCAAAAATACAGAATCCTATGTGTGCCTATCCCGCCTGTCAAAAAGCAAAAATGTGCAATGACTTTTAAATCCCGTATATCAATGTTTGTAGATAGGGGAACAACGCAATAATAATCACTTGGTTCATTTTTGAACAGACGATAATAAAAGTGGCACGAATAGGATTCTTAATTTAAAAATCTGGAATCTGCATACTACTCACTACTAGTTAACAATATATTTAAGTTCGTGGCCAGACGAAGAACGCGATAATTATCACATGGTTGGCACGAACAGGATCTTGAATATGCATAATACTCACATGCTAGTTAACCGTACTCTACAAAGTATCGGCCAACTGGCCCTTGTAGTGAGTAATGCTACAATTAAAATGCATCCTTTTTTATTCAAGAAAAGAATTAACAGGAGCTGTTTTTAAAACATGTATGCCCCCTTTGATGCATTCAGGATTGGGAAAAAGTCGAGCTTACCAATGTCTCTTTTTTACAGTAAAAGTCACTGTGAAAAAATAATCGTTTTTGTCCTTAAAAATACAATTTTTGGCCTTTGAAAAATGGTTGGTCTTAAGAAAAAAGATATTTGGCCTTAAAGGTCCTTACTAACACCAAATTGAATGTTCTTTATATCTCGAATTGTAACAGGTAAATACATGTTAAAACTAACTTCTCAAACTTTACAACAGCCGTGAAGTATTTCACTGTTTGCCATACTGCTACAGAGAAACGAGTGAATGTTTTTGTATTTCCTTAGATTGATCTGGGTGATCTTTTATGTCCTACTGTCGCTTGAATGCATGTTGTAAACAGCCAGTGATATACTTTGCACAGTTCTTCAACATGCTTATACATGTACAAAATATTTACAGCCTCTCTCTGGGAGAATTCGAGAAAATTAAAAAGATATTTGAAAACTGGAAAACCTACTCTCGTTTTCGAAAAGGCAAAATATAATTCATTAATTATTTTGCTTAACTTAAATTGTCAACACAATATGGTCACATTCGATGCAGTATGTCATAATTTTCCTTCTGAGAAGACGCCCGTTACAATTCAAGATTTAAAAGAAAATTCGACTTGGTGTTAGTAATGGACCTTTAAAAAGAAAAAGAAAACATTTGACCTAACAAAAATAAAACATGAGGCTTGACAAAAAAATGTCCCGGTAGCCTTGACCTTTGACTTACTGATATCAAAATCAATAAGAGTCATCTGCTGGTAATGACGAACCTAAACATCAAGTTTCAAGATGCTAGGGTCACCCGTTCTTGGGTTATCGTCCGGAAACCGTTTTACTATCCCAGGTCACTGTGACTTTTGACCTACTGACCGCAAGGTGTCATATGCTGGTCATGACCAACCTCCACATTAAGTTTCAAGATGCTAGGCGCACGTGTTCGCAAGTTATTTTCCGTAAACCATTCTACAATTCCAAGTCACTGTGGCCTTGATCTTTGACCGACCGACCTTAAAATCAATAAATGTCATTTGCTGGTCATGGCCAACCTACATACCAATTTTCAAGATGCTAGGCCAAAGCGTTCTCGAACTATCGCCCGGAAAGCGATTTACTAATCCCGGTCATTTTGGCCATGACCTTTGACCTACTAACCTTAAAATCAATAGAGGCCATCCCTGCTGGTCATGACCAACCTGCACACCAAGTTTCAAGATGCAAGGCCTACGCATTCACTATTTAACGTCCGGAAACCGTTTTACAATTCCGGTTAACTGTGACTTTGACCTACTGACCTAAAAATCAATAGGAGTTACTAACTTGTGATGACCAACCTGCATACCAAGTTTGAGGACTGTAGGTCAAAGTGTTCTTAAGTTATCGTCCGGAAACTGTTCACCTCCGACGGACCGACCGACCGACATGTGCAAAGCAGTATACCCGAGGGGCATAATTATTGAAGTAATGTACAATTTATACCTAATACAAACATAGCCTAACATTCCCTAACTCGAATTTTATAGAGCAAAACAACGATATTTTTAGGGCTTAGTTGAAAGTAATATGTCGGTGAAAACCTAAGTTTAATCGAACACTTGAAATACTATTTTAGTGTGACCGAAATGGGACTTGATCGCAGTTATGTTATGTCACAGTAATTTTTGAAAAATTGAAAGGACTGACAAAATAAATGAAAGTAAGAGAAAGGTAACTATCCTTCTGTGAAAAATTACTGCAAGGTGTGATTCATCCAAAACTATAGTGTTTTTGACCATAATCGTACTTTGTCAATAATATCAGTCTACGACAGAGTTAAAAAGCTATAACATAACTAGAAGTTATTTGTCTTCTTTGATATTTATCTATACGAGTATGGAGATATGAATGTTATTTAGATTAATTTTGACCAAAGGTCGAATATCGCGAGTTTGATTAATTTACATCAGTGAACATCTCTTAAGTCAATGCTGAAGTTTGTTCAATTTTCTAGCCAAATCTGGAAATTTTACCATTTACTAACACCGTAACACCAACGTTGTTTAGCACCGGCGAACAATCAGACTAACAGAAAAAAAGCAAAAACCAGAACAATATCTCAAATTCCAGATAATGACATGGTACAAAATGTTATATGGATCTCTAATATGCCAACAATTAGACGAAGAACAACAAGAGCAATGAATTCACGAAAAATTGAACACGCCACACAGAGGCACAGAAGATTTACAACTACAATTATTACACAAAAAGAGCTTAAACGAAATGAAACTGACTGACCACTCCGAAATTGCAAAGTTGATGACGATACAGCAGTAAATAACTCGTCCGTTACTGATTTAGTTTTTCAAGTTTTCTAACTCAGCTTAGACATTCTGCAAACAAACACTTTACCATGAAATAAAACGAAATCCATATACATCACCATGCATAACGCCTTCCAACATTCAACCCGATATAACAAAACAAAGAAGAACAAATAACCCAACTCTAACACCGGACATACTAGTAGTACAGCTGTTATATGGAATTTTCCCAATGGCAACGCTAAAAGGTAAAGGTCATCACAGACACTAAAAGGTGAATACGCAACACAGAGCACGGGATATAAGTATCTTCAATTATTTAACAAAAAGCTGAAACCAATATCTAACAGACTTTCATCATTGAAATATGCAGAACAATAGATCTATCCCATCTCTTCTCCGAAAGAAGACATCATTTATGACGACAAAATGAAGCCTTACATGTCAAGACTAATGAATAAGCAATAAGCTACAAAAACATCTGATATTTTACATTGTTACATATGTAAATTTATGTTTGCTTCCATATAGCCATGAACTATAATGTCCAGTTTCAATGTGTTAGATATGTACAACTTACCTTGTGTTAAACAAAAGATTCAGAGATTGCAGGTAATGAATACGCGACAGAAAAATATGAACACAAAATGATTCATGAGATTGCAGGTAATGAATACGCGACAGAAAAATATGAACACAAACTGCAGATAATACAAAGAAGAAACACTTGAATATATGTTCTATAGATATTCTATCAAAATAATATTCTTGTTTGAAAAATATATCTGCCGCAACTAATAAGCTGGTGCTAAAATCCAATCCCTAACATATTTGTTTATATAATTACAAGACAGATGGTTATTTCAAGTTATAAAAGGATTTGCTGGTAGATCATTTTTAAAGAAATTCTTATAGAAAACTTGTTCAGTGGTTAAAGTAGCCAACTTGAAATAACTCATTCTCTCCTTGATTGAGGGTCATTCCAGTTTCTTATAATAACAGATGTGAGTCTTGTATAATTCATTCTCATGAACGATGATTTGATAAACTGTCCACCTCTAAATAGCTGATATACTGTTGAAGCAGGATTTAATTTCTAATAAGTTATACGTCATTACTATAATGAAAGCAAAAGGTTTTAAAATATGACTTGGTTTCTCATTAACAAATATTTGTAGAGTTCTGCATTGAATTTTTAATTTCATGAACAGCACCAATTTCTTCATGTCTTTGGCTTCTTTTGTGTTACTTCGTTTCTGCTAAATCCTAACGGTATATCGTTATCCTGAAAATTCTGATTTCTGTCTGTGGAAACAATATAATAGTTAAATGGTGTTAATAACAGCTAATAAATACAGAACCTGATTGAAAAGGATGACTTTTGTAAAAGAAGTAATGTTAATTGCTAAGGCTATAATTCCTTGAAGATGTTTTTACTTTGCTCTGGATGTCAGAAAAGTTCAACTAAAGTAATTCATACAAATATCTGTACAAACAAACGGTTGAAAATTTGTCTTTTTGCTGAATGCCACCAACCAAGAGCCCGAACCTCCAGATATAACACCCGTCGAATTGTGACCATCTCTGGCTGACGGTCAATGGTCCTGTTACAGTATGTTCAGTTTTAATATCTTTTTCATATATGAAAGCATTATTCTCTCGACATCAACTTTTTGCACATGTTCCATTCTCATAATTACTGATGAATAGAAAAGAATCTTCACACAAGCTCCAAAATGATTTGAATTCCGAACACATTTTGGTTCTCTGTTCAACTTATAGGGCCATCAAGGCTATCTTGCTCTGTTGATGCACTCTACCATTGCGGCATAACCCTTTGAACGCTTTTTTGTCATATTAGTTCATGTGTTATTCATAAGTTTAATACATCATTAGAAGATTATATTTTTATCTAGTTAATGTGCACTAATTTAACTCGTATGCGTTGTGCATTATTTTAATTAAAGTATTCTATGCAGCACATCATTAACACCGACCTATAGTTTGCCATGAACTTGTCAATTTTTTATATATAAACAGCATTATTTCTTAGCATGTTCAGTTTATAATAAGCTTAAGTAGCACGTATTTAGCAAACAAAGGTAGAAACAGGGGAAAGGTGAGCAAAATCACGAAGTTTAACATGTCATATAAAGTTCAATACATGTACCTGATTGTTATTAAGAATAGTCTATGACCATAAGCTGTCAGTGGTCGTAAGGTCAATTATCAATACGCTGTTTGAAGTTACCAATATAGATATAAATTACTTGTGGTTCTTGTTAAACCAAGAGAGATATCTAACCGACGAAATCGACTTTTATTTGTTAAAAAGATAAACGATAAAGAATTATTTAACATCGCATATAATTAACAAGCATAATATACAAGGCTTATGTGCGGAATCTACTAACAAGTACTGTCCTTTTCCCAGAAGCTGGAAAGCTACCCTTAATGTTCCCGACAATATCCTTTTCATTGCTGAGCGCCAAGCAAGGAAGTTGTCACTACCATTTTTACGTCTTTGGTATGATGACGTCTTTGGTATGACGCCGCCAGGACCTCACGCCTCTACCAATAGGCTATCGATGCGGTTCGAAAAAAGTTTCTAACATTTTAATTCAAATGTACATGTTATATTTCATGCTATAAATATAGCGCAGTATTTTTTCCAATGATGTTGAAAAAATAACAAACGCTATATGACATCGCTTTTTAATGAAGAAGCGAACAAAAGTGAAAAAAAAATGTCATTTTTGTTTTAGACTAAGTAAAACACAGTTCTGTTACTTTTATATCCGTAAATATTATTCTATATATGAGTATTAAAAGTGATATTGCGATTTTTAAATGTTTTTTTTTATCAAATATTCGGAAGAAATACAACAAATAAACAAGAAAATATATCATAGTATGACGTAAAATCAAAATTGTAAGTTAATCTTCAGTTATAGTAGACTAGGAAATTGACATTGACCTTGCAAAAAACCGTATCTTCCACTTGAAATTTGAGTAAGAGTGACTGTAATAAAAACCATAGGCCAAACTTTAATCCAATATTTTTATGGTTTAGCCAACTGCATTGAATGTATACCTTTGTCGAACAAATAAGCTTCCTAAACCTAGAAGTTAAATATTTGATTTTTAATGCGCTTTCTTGCTACTGCTTCTGACAATGTTTATTTTATGATGCCCAATATGTACAAATTCATGGCGATACAATAAACATACAAAACAACAATAAAACATGTATAGAAGATGTAAATCAAAATAATGTAAAAGGATAACACAAACACGGATGACAAAATGCATTTCTAGACTTATTTCTGGCTATTAGTCGTATTAAACATCAATAATGCATAAGTCCATTAATAGCTGTGAACGGAGACAACGAAGTGTCACATAAAACATTTAAATGTTTGGCACTCCTCTGCTGCCTTTTTACCTTAAAATAAATATTCGCCTCATAATCGATTAAACTGACACATGCGGGATATTTATCTCATTGTAAAGCTTAGTGCCAAATACCAACGACCCTTAAAT
This sequence comes from Saxidomus purpurata, assembly GCA_022818135.1. Classification (NCBI taxonomy): domain Eukaryota; kingdom Metazoa; phylum Mollusca; class Bivalvia; order Venerida; family Veneridae; genus Saxidomus; species Saxidomus purpurata. The sequence goes on along the minus strand of JAFMSR010000001.1, from coordinate 26,456,701 downwards.
CCCAAACTGATTTCTTTTTTACTACATCATCAGGAAAATATTAATTACAATCTGATATAAAATGTGCCTTACCTTACAAACCCACATCTTTTAGATGGAGAACTTCCTGAATGTCTCCTAAATTCCAAACGTGTACACCCTAATAGATTCATTTCCAATCTGGTAATATTGTAGATAGTTCCATTTCAAGTAGTCAAAGCTTAAATTACGTTTTAACGCCTAGTGAGCAAAGAGGGACTAACTTTTGTGACGCAAATTGCACTTTAAACACAGCTGGAAACACAGCAACTGTCTCTGTGTAGTGAATTAGGGAAAATGTTTGGTGATGTATTCCCAACGCGTGTTTAAAAGTTGCTCGTTCTCGGTTGCCGTTGAAAAAAATATTTTCTTTAAAAATTAACGTATTTATACATAAATCAAAAATCTAGGTAGGAATTTGCAGAAATCGATTAAAAATGTCGGTTACACGGCACCGCTTAACTATATGCTTATATTGGAATTTCAAAGACGTTTGCAACGCTTTAGAGTTTGGTAGCGTATTATTTGAAATTTAGAGATTTACGTGACAATAAGTAGGTTTTTTTAATCAGCTTAGCAAAAGGAGACACTTGATTTAAATGCATACCGCTAAACTGCACTGTACAACGCTTTAACATTGAGTTATGACGTCAGTGTGATGGCGTAAACGTTTTCATTCATAGTTTGTCTCTCGGAATTAAAACACTGCATGACGGTTAATCCTGAATGTTGTTGGTATTTTTCAAGAAAAAACAAGGCGAAGGGTATTCTAAGGCTTGACTTTTGCAATCAAAATAACGTTTGGGTTCTCAATCACAACTATTTCATGCGACTGATGTTTTTATACAGAAAGATCTATAACTTCGATTTCCATTTCTTATTTTCTGTGCGGGAGTAAATTAGTAAAGTCGGAAGGAGCTACAGTGTACTTTTAATGAGTGAAACTCCGCCTACTTTTCCGAGTTATCATATAAAAACACTCAAATTGACTAGAAACATACCATACGCATAATAGATGTAATATAACCTCCGGCAATAAGGACATGGATCCAGATACGACCCAAAGGCTATACTACTAGTTAACACACGCGTGCATAATCCTGTATCAGGAGTTCATACTTCATTGCATGATTTCGAGCAACATTTCAAAAATCGTTGCCCGGCATCCTACAACAGTTGAAAGTAGTTTTAAAAAGCGTGCACGCATTGGGCAATGTCATCCCCTATAGCGCACATGCACATTTTTGCTTTAGTATTTAGTATTTCCGATTTCGACTAACTGCCACAACCTTATTTTTGTGCTGAACGTAATAGGTATGTGTCGGGAAAAACTACTGGCAATCTTCGAGATGTCTAGAAAATAAAATTTTATAATATTGAAAGTTAGGTTTCTGTCTAGGCACATCTTTGTCGTTGACATCTAACCATTTTAAATACTCAAATGATGTCTAAAAATTCAGAGAGGCAAAGCTAAAATCTAATTTTTCATTGCATGAAAAGAACCATGTCACCTGTTTGTTTACATGTTTAAAAGTATGCTGTTTTCGGGGCGTAACTCATTAACGCGGATAGAAAGTGATGATGTCAAACAACTTATTCGAAAAGCAGGAATAAACTCAAAGATACGCATGCAATTTTCTTTCTACAAGTTCTTTCCGAGTTCATAAGACTTAGTTAATCTAAACTAATCTGCTATATTTTTGCGTGACGATATTTTCGCGATTTGATAAAACATAGCCATATTGATATATTCAGAAACGTTCCTCGAAACAAAGAACCTTCAGGCAGATCTGATTGACCCGTGAATATTTAAAGCAATATATCATCAAAATCTAATTTACCTAAATAATTTTTGGTTGACCAATTGATGGCAAGTAACGGACCTTTCATTGGCGGAGGTCGAGTCCAGGAATGTTTCTGAATATAGCTATTACTTGCAAATAAAAAATGCAAAATAATAAATCAGTGTGAGGTGAATGTTTAGCGATTTTTATCCCCCCCCCCCCCCCCCCCCCCCCCCCCCCCCCCACAAAAAAAACCAAAAAAGGGGAAAAAAAAAAAAAAAACAACCACCCCACCCCCCCCCACCCCCCCCCCAAACAAAAAAAAAAAACACACCAAAAAAAAAAAAAAAAAACAAAAAAAAAAAAAAAAAAAAAAAAAAAGAAAAAAAGAAAAGAAAAAAAAAAAAACCAAAAAAACCCCCCCCCCCACCCCCCCCCCCCCCCACCCCACCCACCAAAAAAACAAAACCAAAAAACACAAAAAAAAAAAAAAAAAAAAAAAAAAAAAAAAAAAAAAAAAAAAAAAAAAAAGGGGAAAAAAAAAAGAAGAAAAAAAAAAAAAAACAACCCCCCCCCCCACCACCCCCACCCCCCAAAAAAAAAAAAACAAACAAAAAAAAAAAAAAAAAGGGGGGGGGGGAGGGGAGAAAAAAAAAAAAAAAAAAAAAAAAAAAAAAAAAAAAAAAAAAAAAAAAAAAAAAAAAAAATATTATTTTTTATTTTTTTTTTTTTTTTTAATATATTTAAAAAAAATAAAAAAAAAAAAAAAAAAAAAAAAAAAAAAAAAAAAAAAAAAAAAAAAAAAAAAAAAAAAAAAAAAAAAAAAAAAAAAAAAAAAAAAAAAAAAAAAAAAAAAATTATTTTTTTAAAAAAAAATTTTTTTTTAAAATTAAATAAAAAAAAAAATTCAAAAAAAAAAAACAAAAAAAAATAAAGATTGGGGGGGGGGGGGGGGGGGGGGGGGGGGGGGGGGGGGGGGGGGGGGGGGGGGGGGGGGGGGGGGGGGGGGGGGGGGGGGGGGGGGGGGGGGGGGGGGGGGGGGGGGGGGGGGGGGGGGGGGGGGGGGGGGGGGGGGGGGAAAAAAAAAAATAATTTTTTTTTTTTTATAAAAAAAATTTTTTATTAAAAAAATATAAAAAAAAACAAAAATTAATTAGCGAAAGTGGAAATAGTTTTCATATTGTTCCTGAGAATAAACAACGAATCTGTAAACCTACAAGGAAGACTTGTAAAATACCTACAAAAACTAAAAAAAAAGATCCCCGTGTCTAATAAATGCATTTTATTTCCGTACTGTCTGCTTCAAACTCTTTGTAATTCGTCACATTCGGGCTCTGCAGGAATTTCTGTTTACTACTTGTGCTTTTGAAATTCATTTTCTACTTTAAGACTTTTCATTGAGTTTAGTTATATATAAACTATAAATACAACTGCACTTCTGTTCCTTCCTTGATCTGTGTGAAAAGAAAAGAAACTGCTGAACGCAACAACTTCAAATCCCACTATCCCTTCACTACTACCAACTTCAAAGTTATCAATAGTTCGTCTTACTGACAATTCCAAGGCGGTCCCCGAGGTTTAAACCTATTACTTATTATTATGTGTTTCCTTTATTTCTTATTATGTATGTGTAGTCCTTTACCTTTGCATATTGCAAAGGTTAATCAATCACACAGTTAATATTAATTTGCATTATATACTTGTGGGCTGTTTTTTCTAGTAAGTGGATGTTTCGTTCGTCTGTGTATAGGTCTGCCTGTGGATGAGAGTTGTTTTGTCATGTCACATTCTCTACAGTGGGGATGAACTTTTTTTGTCTGACTGATGTCTTACATAAACTTTTGTTTTGTCATAACACATTCTTTCTGAACTTTATTTGACGTTTGTCCCACAGTAAAATTACACCGTCGTGTTTTGCTTTGTTACGTCAGAATGTTTAAAGTATGTCTTGCATAATAATTACATCGTCATGTTTGTTTCGTCATCGCAGCTTGTTTACAGTTAGGCTTAGGATGTGCGACAGGTTCAACATTTGATAACACTCAAAAAGTACTAAACAGTGTAAGTCATTTAATTTTATTCATAACACATGTATTTTCATTATCTTTGATCTATAGTTTTGTTTACGTCACTGTTGTAAATAGAATGTGTAAATAGTTCACTTAAGGGACGACCTTCAACTTGTGGGTTAACCCTTTTTCGGGATTTAAGGTTTTTGTTAAGTTGTATATATTTGCATTTTTTTAACTTTACTATGTCTCATGTAAACACTGGACCTTTCTGTTTAGTTTTTGTCCTTTTCAGCAAGTGAAAAAAACAATCCTAACATGACTCGTTCTATTTGTTTTATTACCCTTCAAAATTTCTATGTGTGATTATGGTCAAGAACAATGCTTTTAAACACAATTATAAATGCTTTGAAAGCATTGAAATAATAAGCTATGTTGAGTTTTTTCTCTTGTTGAAAGATACAAATTGAGGTAAACCTACCAAAAGGGATAGAAACATAAGTTTTACTGTGACAGTCAAAAAAAGTATTCATTGATTTGAAATAAAATTTAATATAGATCAATACATTTGGATTAAAACTTAGTTACTCGTCATTTTCCCAGTAGTATAAATGAGTGGTTAGCACCTCTAAAAATTATA